>JAWPHD010008416.1:0-115407 GCA_037043455.1 Cyrtodaria siliqua
GATACATCTTGAGATAGCGGTGTGTCGCGTACCAAAATAAGGTCATTGTGACCTTGACCTGTAACCTCCGTCATAGAAAATGCATAGAAAATGCATAGAAAATGCTTGTCTGCACCATATTTTCAATACTTTAACACTTAGAGATACCAAACTTGGTATGTGGATACGTCTTGGGATAGCTGTGTGTCGCGTACCAAAATAAGGTCAGTGTGACCTTGACCTTAGACCTCTACCATACCCCAAACTTTGTGAGAAGCATCAGTATGAAGTGGAACTGCGCATATACATTTAGTCATGGGGTATCCGTTTGCAGGGGTATTAATAACCTTCAGTGATAGTTTTAGTTTTTCATTGTTTTGATCATCATCTTTATTAATTTCGCTTAGTTTTGTATACTCTTTTGTGATGTCTGGTCGATCTCTGTAGTGTAAGGAAACACACTTTTCTTTCGAGAAAAGAGATTCAAGTTCAAGTCTTGACAGGGATCTGACACACTGAGGTGTACATACAATTTTTTTTTTCACATCAGTAATGTTGTTTTTGTACAGCATGAACTTAAAAATATGTACATTTGATAGTCATTCATTATATTATTACCGTCTGTAAATTGTAATTATTCATACATAGAGTGTGTTTTTATATAATTGTGCATTAAAACATTATTTATAGTCAAAAAAATACATATAGCCGGAAGACATATTTATAGCCGAAATCAGCTATAGCGAATTGTCGGTTTAACGAAGGTCCTTTTTGTCCAGCTCCTCCAGTCTTTGCTTAATATAGAAATAGCGAATATAGCACTTTCTTGGTTATAGCAAAGCACTTAAATTGGACGTTTAGTTTCAAATAAAAAACATTCTATCTTTATTTCGCTTTTCCATTTTGTTCTCTGCCATTGCTACACCAAATAGAACCAGATATTAATTTTACACAAACAAACCACACATCATGCTGTAATTCCAATGCAATGAATTACAACAAATATATTCTACAATTTTCATTCTTATTGCCGCTCGTCGTCATAGTATATATTGTATACTATGACTTTTCTTGTTAAACCTAGAAACACTATCCTTCGTTCTAATACACTAACCGTCCTTGCTGCGTACATATTCCCTCGGAGTGTACAGAATACATCCATGAAATCGCATTAGCTCACATGATCCGAAGAACGTGGACACCGGGATGATGTAAGTAAATAATACATATTACAGAAACAAAACGAGTAGAAAGTTGATGCAAACAATATTCTGGGAATATAAATTGTATTTTAACCAAGAGCAATGTCGAACGCAATGGTAATAAATGACGTTCTAATAAAATGTCGTTAGTGCTATCTTTAAAGTATTGGAACTATCTCTCTGACATTGGAGTACTGGATCTCTTTGAGAAATCGCGTATTTCTCCCTTGAAACGTTCTCCGCTTTATTATTTTGTCAGCAGACAATATATGGATACCAACTGGTTTATACTTGATTTGTTCATGTCGATATGTAGCGCAAATAGCAAAAAAAAAAGTGTGTGTGGGGGGGGGGGGGGGGGGGGGGGGGCGGGGGGTCGGGCACCTCGGTGGCGAAGATTAAGTTGAGAAAAAGCTGTACAGGTCGAACGGGCTAAACGTCCCTGGCGTCAAATTAGGCATGTTTCGAGAAGTGTTTGGGCCGTGTGCGAAGGTTAATCATAACCATACGGAACTGCATTCCCGGATTTTTTCATATCAAGCCAAATAAATTAAAACGAAAACAAAAACAAAGCATACTCACCTTGTGGTGAAATGGTGATGGGGCACTTTTGCAAATACCCCCAAACAAAGGTGGCTCCACTGATTACCAGCCGTGTCGTATGAGTACTATAGGCAAAGTGTTTGTCCTACATGGGCTGATTAACCGAAATAACTGTGTGTGCCTTTATAGATTATTTTTTAAACTTTTGACAAAGTTGTTGGGGATAATATGTGGTGTATATTACAAACCTTACATAACTTTGGCTCAGCGGGAAAATGCTGGATGTTATAAGATCTATGTATGAAAATGTAAAATGCAACGTTTCGTTTGAAAGTACATTGAATGACAACTTTGAATGTCATTTAGGGGTTTGTGAAGGGGGATGCCTGTCGGTTTTCCTCTTTTCAATGTATTTGGACGACTTAGAAGATGACTAGTATATGAAAGGTTACACTAAAGTTGATATTGGTTCCCTTAAGTTGTTTTTATTACTATATGCAGATGTGATTTTCCTAACATGCCCGTGTAGTTACAACCAGGATGGAATATACTGCATGAATATTATACAAGGTGGAAACTTAAACACTAACAATGTCAAGGTAATAGTTTTATAGAACAGGTGGAAAATATTGCCAAGTAATTCATCGTTTTATTACAGTGCATTACCGAAAGCAATTGTTGCATTTTCATATTTGGGTATTATTTTTACACCGGGTGGAGTTTACTGAATCTCAGACAAAGCTATCGTAACAAGCAGATCGAGCATTTTTTAAACTTAAAATATATTTATCTAAATGTATAAGCATATCTGAAAGGCACACCCTTTAACTATTTTATAAATACTTTTAATAAATTACTCCTCTCTTAATTTATGGCAGTAATGTAAGGTGCTTCGGAAAAGCCAACCAAACTGAAAGTGTGCATTTGCATTTCTGCAAATCTTTGCTTGGTGTAAAAATATCAGTTCAAAATGGTTTTATTAACGGGTAATAAGGAAGGATACGTTATTATAGAATATTGGTTAAACATTCTAATTCAGAAAAAAAGAAAATACATATATCACATGTTATTCATGATGTTGGAAGATATGATTCAATTGCCAACTAAATCGAACTGGGCGTCCTTTGTCAAAGAAAGCTTATCCGGTCTAAGATGCTATGAGGTATGCATGGTTATTTCATGGTGTATGGAACGAACGTGAACACATGTTTAACTGTCTTGAAGCAACGCCTAAGAGGTCATTTTGTAGAAAACTGGCATGAAAGAATACACGGATCTATCTAGCATAGCAATATTTTATACATGTTTCTCCGGCTTGAAATTCCAATCGTATCCAGATATTGCAAACATTATTAAATATAGAAAAGCACTTACAAAACTTAGAGTGTCTTCTCATAGGCTCGAAATAGAAGCTGGTAGGTGGAATAAACCAAATAAAACACAGAGAGATAACAGGGAATGCAATCTATGCAATGTGTAAGAAGAAGAATACTTTTTTATGTGAATGCCCTTTATATAATTATCTTAGAACTATGCATTTAAGCCTTACTTTAATAGAAGATCGAACATGATTTAACTGCCTCATTAAAAAACATTAGAAATTAAAACGCAAATAAAAGAATGTCTATGTACAAATACAAAGCATTTGAATTACGAAACAAAGATGAGTGATAGTAAACAAAACTATCACCCTCCTGTGTGAAATTTGTGTTAAAAATATTTAGGCACATCTTTTGTGCCAACTGAAAATCCCATTCATTCAAATATTATTTCATTATTTCAGGAAATTCATTCCTTTAATTGAGACTATGTGGGCAACTGTCGTGAAACTTGAATTTTCATATTGCATGAAAAGAAAACGACATTCAAATAGTGTATATTGCTTGTCATGGTATTGTATGTTGTTATAAGTATCATACGAATTACCTTATGACACTGTCACGTCATTGTATCTAGCTTGAACATTAATTGAAGTATCAGTCATATGCTCATGCGTTTTATCATAATTAATGCATGTAATATAAAAATAAGTTTAAAAGTCGACAGGAAATGCAGCTTTCACAGAATATAGTAAAGCCAAAAACACGCAAAACGACAAACATGAATGACAATAAAGGCACATGCCGTCACAAACACAAAACGTGTTGACAATAGGGCTACCGCCATAAGTATGAACGTTGCAAGGTCTACGGTGGGTTGCCTTTGACCCGTCCTAGACCTATTGAACAGCATAATTTAATTAAAATGCTTTTTTTTCACAAAAATGCTTTTTTTTCACAAAAATGCTCACCTGGATAAGATGATTTGTCGGGCACACTTTTCATATACATTACTTTCAAGGTCAATGTTACATTCGTTTTTGAATGTTTGTTTGTTTGTGTGCGCCCGCGTGCGTGTGTGTGTGTGTGTGTGTTTATCTTAACAAATTCTCTTATCGTTTAATTGTATTTATTTAGTTTTTGCAGGAGATAATGTTTATATACAAGTATTACAATTATGATTGCTATCACTTACTACACTGTTGCCATTGCTTGTATGTACATATACTCGTATATATCACCACGGGCGTTTTAGCCTATTGTAATATTGAATAAAGAATTATGTATTTGTATTTGCCTTTTAGGTGGTGGATCATAGGGAAGGATGCAATGAACTGCGTACATCGAACAAAGCTAAGGACGTTCAAAAACGATGCATTGAAACGTGGGGACCACATACGAGTTAAGGGGGACAATTGGTTGGGTTTTTTCTTCGATCTACATGCAATTGTTAGTAAAGTGACAGTCAACAAAAACGACAACACCCTTGCAGATATAGAAGTAATAGATATCCCGGGCAAAACTAAGCCCATCACTATCAATGGACACGCTATGCAAGTCATAATGAAATGGTAATGTACCGACATTGAGAGAATCGATTACTGCACAAGAAAATTTGACCATAAAAGATAGCGAAGAACTATGAGAACAATCCTCCGCAAAAACTGAAGTACTGTCTGTGTTTGCGTAATTGTGAACACTTTGCGACAGTCTGTGTCAGTGGACATGGCGACATAACATCTGAAGATTAGGTCATAGGACTTCGATGCAAGTTGCAAATCGTGTTCGCGTAGGTTTATATATGCTCGTAGGCGTTTTAATTTGTATTGCTTTCACTTTCAATTTGTATATCTTTGTAGACTACGTAGAAAACAAGTAGGGTATTATTTGGGCAAAGCAGATACATGTTAATGGTAATCTGGCCCAATAATGTTTTATACTATATGTGATTGGATTGTTTTTAATATTGGTCTCTCGCTTCTCGTTATAATCGGATTGGTTTTATTTTATGTTGGGAGGCGTTGCCGTTTTGAATGCGGCTGCTGGTTTGGAAAAGGATACTTACATACAAACAAATATGTACGCAACATATACTAAATAGCTTCCCTTTGGGAGTATATCGGTTTGTTTGCTCTCTACGTTATTTTCCAATTATTCAATATATTTGTTGAAAAGCCCTTATATGAAAGAATGTCAGGTTACAATGATCACACAGTACGTACCATATGTGCTTTTCTATTTTTAATCGAAACGCTATGTATTTGATGGCGCAGTTGTTTTCACTATGTGTTGTGGGTATGGTAGTGACAAATGCATATATTTTAATGATAGGGGTTTACTGTGGCCTTTTTGGAAAATTTACAAATGTCTTGTCAACAAGAATGGAACGTAATCGAGCAACAACGAACATATGATACACAATCGAATTCACACAGGGTCATGGTGGCTATATCACGTGACACGGCTCTAAAAGTTAAACAATGAAGGAAGGTTCTTACTAGCAAAACGCGCTAATATGGGATGTCGTGTTGTCCGTGATCGTCGTCCGTCCGTCGTCATCGGTACGTTAGCTTTTTGTTGTTAACAATCTTATCACTTTCAATTTGCATTTTATATTAACTAAACTATGTCAGGGACTTTCTTACGGATATCGGGAGTTATACTGGTTCTACACAAGAAAAATGGGATGGTCTTCCTATACCACATACAAATCAACCGTCATATATGACCTAACATGTGCTAAAAATGATGTTAAGCACAATTCAAACAAAAAAATGTATCAAAGAAATCTCGGAAATTGTTTTAAAACCAGATAGATCGGATAAGTAACACCAGAGTTATGGCCCTTGTTTTACTGAAAATCCATGTTCAGTACTCAATATTCAATATTTTATTAGTGATACAGGCCATCGGCCAAAACACATAACATGTATACAATATATTTATCATAAATTTACACGTGGTTTGGTTGTTATGCATAAATGTACAATTAACTAACAATACTATCAATACAATACTATTACTATTATATAACAGTACATACTAATCATGAATAAATTCACTTCGTTTAACGAAAGCATAGTAAAGAAACATAGCTATATGTGTTATAACACTTTCATTTTTACATGCCATGACAATATTAAATTTGTATTTGTTAGGAAACTCATAGTACTTTTTAGGAATATATAACGATCTTAAATCATGATAGAATGGGCATATCAATAGAAAGTGATATTCGTCTTCTATAACATTATTACAATGAAAACACAAACGTCTCTCTCTAGGCATACCTACATATCGTCCTCTCTCTATGAGTAGAGAGTAAGAGGATGTTCTAAAAGATACCATAGCTATTCTAAATTTCTTAATATTTAACACATTTAAATAATTTTCAGATTTAAAATTCCTATACAAATGCAGCTTTGCATTACCCTCTACTTGTTCGCTCCTCTTCTGTATATATTGGTCTCTGAGCCTTAACTCATATTGCTTTATAAAAACATTTTCATTGACAACACTCTGCCGTTCTCATATATATCCAAAGCCATTATGATACAAATTGTGCTTTAGTTTTGTTACCCAATTTTCATACCCATGACTATCTAAAAGAATCAACATTTCATAGCAATACTTAATTTTAAACCAATACTTTATACATCTTTTGTTGGCTGCTATATACATATGGTATCTAACACAATCACCCATTACTGCTGCATTGCATGCATTTATAGATGCATTCATAAAACGTTTACAAGCATACATATGAACCCTTTCAATACATTCCATGTGATCAAATCCCAACAGTTCTGATCTGAAAAGAAATACCGGACTAACTTTAGAGTCAAATAGTTTAAAATATATAATGTAAGGTATCGGGGTTAGCTCACTTAATGAAGCTAGCATAGCAACTAATACACGTTTTGCCTTTATTGCTAGTGCTTTCGCCATCTGGTACATAGATAGTCGACATGTAAAAAACAATCCAACTTAATTATAACCACTTACAGCTTCTATCTGTATTCCATCATCAAACCACTTATCTGCTCTTGCTAAATGCCTACCATTTTTAAAAACAACAATTTTAGTTTTATCAGTATTCACTTTCAGCTTCCATGTATTACAATACTGATATAATAAGTCAAGTATCTTTTGTTGACCATTTACAGTATCTGCTATCAATGCCACATCATCAGCAAACAATGGTTATAATATTTCTACAGCATCAGGTGTTAACTGCACTCCATGTAATCCGCTATTACACATTTCTTCACTCAATTCATTAATAAATAATGAAATAAAATTGGACTGAGAAAACAGCCCTGTCGTAAACCTCTTAGACAATCAAAATATTCAGTACATTTTTCATTGGCACTCACACACACTTTAACGTTTTTATATATGCTTTGTATTGATTGCAACAGTTTTCCTTTAATTCCACCTTTTCTAAGGATTGTAAAAAAATTACTTCTATTTACCCAATCAAAAGCTTTCATAAAATCTACAAATGCCACAAATAGCTTTTTACCCATTTTACATAGATATTTAGAAATGATTGCTTGAAGTATAAATGCATTGTCAATTGTACAATATCCGGGGCGAAAACTAGCTTGTGATTCAGTTATTTTATCAAACACATTTGCATAAAACGTAACACGTCTTGCTAGTATACTAATATATATCTTGCTATATGTATCTATAAGTGCAATGCCTCTATAATTATCAGGACAATTAACTGATCCCTTTTCATGAAGAGGTATTAAGATGGATTCTGCCCACATATCTGGGAATTCACCATTTGCATAGAGTCTATTAAAAAGTTTGTTCAAATATGGCAGTATAATGTCTATACTATATATGAATTGTTCTGCAATAAGTTCTCCAGATGAAGACTTGTTCTTAGTTAAACGCCTCACTGGAGTCAGTACCTCATCTGCCGTAATCTCTGAGTTCGAAATAAATTCGTCTATGTCATTTATATCCATGTTTTCATCATCCACATTGAGTTCAATATTCCCATCATCACCCTCATCGCCGTCGTCGAATTGGTTAAATATTTTTTTAAAATGGTTAAACCATGTCCCGTTTTGTATGTTTGGTTTATAATTTGATTTATTGGAACCACATGCTTTGATTTTACACCAAAATACTTTTGAATCATTAGCTGATGCAATTATTGAATTCAATACCAATTTATTGTAACCATCATTTCTTATTACTGCAAACATTTTTTGCTCTGATATATGCATTTAAATCTTCTTCCGATCTAGTAAACCGAAATTGCCTGAGACATCTATGTTTATTACGTTTACGTTTACGACATTCATTATCGAACCACTTTCGTGTTATTACTGGATTATTCTTCGTTTCTTTCAAGCCCTTAAACTTAGAGCATGCGTCGTCAAAAACCTTTACAAAACCAGTTATAATACAATTGATATTCATATCTTGGTTCACAATCATCCCATCAATATCGTCAAGTTTACCGCTAAGCACGTTATCACGCAGAATGTTTCTAAATTCCTCCACATTTTCTCTCTTAATTACGTACTTATATTCAGCTCCACTACTGACCTGATCATTAACAACATGCGTAGGTAATCGAGCATTTGCGCGTAAGCACATTATTATTGGAAGATGTTTACACTCTGATATTGCGTCCACTTTAAAGTCAACTATACAATCACTAAGGTTTTTGGAAATAAGGTAGAAATCTATTACACTACAACCCGTTTGACTTATATACGTGTACTCCCCAATCCCTCTGTCATTACCAAATTGTCCGTTTACGATATACAAACAGTAGGTTTTACAAAGTTCAATTGCTCTCTCTCAAATTTGTTAGTTTTATCGTCACATGATGCTCTTTTTATACCAATATCTCCATTTAGTATATCTTCATATTCATTTAGTTCAGGAATATCTGGGTCAATGGAGGTAAAATCACCAAGTATTGCTGTTCTTGCATTGAAATCACCAGCAAGCAAAATTTTACAATCTGCATAAATAGTCTGCATGTCAACTATTTCATTTTCTATAGTTTGCATTCCTGCTGCTAATCCTCTATAAAATGGAAAATTTTCTGGTGGAATGTAGACACAAATGAGTATAAGATCTGAAAACGAATTAAGAATACTCTTGTCAAATTTCAGTAATATCCCAAACTCAAAATTATTAGATATTTGTTTTGCATACTGTTCATATACATTCCGAATAAACACCATGACTCCACCCATATTTCTACTACCACGTACAGACGACAATTTAGCGGGACAGATAAAACATATAATTTGGAAAAGCATGTTCTATTTCCGATTTGTCAAGCTCCCATGTCTCTATAAAAATTATAACGTCAAAGTTATTAATGTATAACATGAAGTCAGCATCGCTCAATTTGTTTCGTAAACCTTCAATATTCCAGCAAATTATTGATATGTTGCTATTGTTATCTGATGGGCCTTGGCCTGACCGCTATAAGATATTACCACTATCATTCGAGGAAATAGATCCATTGACACTTTGGCCAGCTTCACTTTCATGCACTATTGGATTTACATGCTGGTCTATATCTATATAAGCGCTTTCTGCGGTGGTTCAATTCTGGAAGATAACGTTCTGACGCCTCTTTTGAATACTCGTTGCATCATTATCTGTTTTACGGTAGGTGAATAACTCACCATTTTTGAAATAACCACCTAGACCTCAGCTCTTTAAGCTGTTTTCTTTGCTTAAATGTTAGATCATTAGAAATTCGGATTCCACTTTGACGCAGTTCATCTCGACCGGTAAACATCTTAATCTTGTTTTGCAAATATGAAAAGTTGACAAGCATCATACGAGGATGAACACCGATAGTTCCTACACGCTTTGCACTTACAATAATTTCATCTATATTTTGTTCATCTGGACAAACGACCTTTATACCTTTATCCATAACAATAGCTTTTTCTAACTGTGTCATTTTCAAAATTCTCTTCATCGAGTCCAAAAATTCTTAAAGTATTTTTACGTGACTGAGCTTCAAGGTAGTCCACATTTATTTCCAGGCTTTCAAATTCATCTTGTTTTCATTTGTAAAGCATCGATATCATATTGTAGCATTTCTTGGTTATATAACAAAGGTTCAAATTTTGATTCCATGTTATTAACGCGTTTTTCAAGTGTTTTTCTTCTACATATTTAACCGAAGACTTAATTTTATACACTTCAGACTTCATTGCTTTCATTTCGGTTTTAACCTGCAATACTTCCTCATATTCTGCATTGTTAACACAGTAGCTGCTTAATATTCATCCGATCGTTACCAAACTTGACCAGATTAATGCAAACTTTGAGAAAGAAAGCGTCCGTTCGTCCGACCCTTAACAGGTTTTGCATTCAAGTGTTCTGTTAAGTCCATTTCTCATGCAGACACCAGAAACCGTATTCGTCGGGGGCCACATTCCGTCACTTTTGTAAACATAAACTAATTTTTCAGACAAATCTATGTATCCTGACAATTTCTACTCTATTTTCTATTGGGTTACCTCTTCCTGGAAATTTGATATACAAAGTTTTTTGTTTTATATAAATTATCGAAGTGGCACGTGACCTTTTTATAAATAGACTAAAACTGAGAAATCATTTTGTTCACAAGTCCAGTTTCCGTCATGTATTTTATCTAGTGATAGATTCAACTAGGTCAAGATACCGTAAACTTTTATGAATTAGAAACTTGTTTGCAAGTCTATTCAAGAATTTCATTGTAAAAAATGGTATGTTTGCATTGTTCCATCAGTCACCTCGATCGTTATAACAATGCGCCTGGTAACGTCTATGAAAAATGATCAACGAGGACAATTTAAACTGTAAAGATGGGTAACTCTTGGTAAATCAAACAGATACATGTTGTACAAGTTGCTTCTCTTTGGTTAAACAGTAACTATATAATCACGGTATATTTTAACTGCGTCCACTAAGAGTGATAAAAATATGACGTCATTACAGTGTTATGTTTTAATAGTTTATTAACAGTAAATGCGCGCGCATCCCCAGAGCCATATAAGGAAGTAAACACATTTTTCGGAGAAATCACTTCCGTTTTTGTACCGCTTATTTACTTTTTGGTTGTTTTTCCTGTTTCCAATCTTCAGTTATAAACGTCTGACAATAAGTGACATCGCGTTAGTAATTTGCAGTGTAAAAACGTTTTTTAAATGAGAATGACGGAAACTGGGTTTGGACGGAAACTGGCCTCTAACGAGTAGAGCTTTTAAACATCAGATGTGTTTACAACTACAAGACAGCGATATGCTCCAATGAAAAGCAGGTCAATATGAATTACATTGACCTACTTTTGCACTTTGTTAATCAACATTAAATTTGTACATTGAGGTTTCAGAGTATGTCCATTAAGCAGATATCAAAAGTCATACAGCTTTCGAACTTGAAACATATTACATTTATATTAACCCAGTATGTTCCTACAAAGAATATTTCATTATGAATGACCTTGACCTATTTTTTGCACTTAATTTATATTACAATTTTACATTCATTTTGTTTTATACAGGCATTACTCAGACATCAAAAGATATACTGTTGCTAAGGTTAATAACACTTACATCCACATGACAGCAGTATATTCCTACTAAAAGCCTATAATAATGATTGATTTGTTGTTTGCGACTGACAGCGCTAAACGGGGCATCTTTATCCCGTGGACACATTTTCTAGTTCGTCTGATCTTAACCATTCTTTGGCAGTATGTTAATATCATTAAAAGTTCGGATGAGCTTGAAAACTAGATATATCGGAAAAGAAAAAATAGAGTTGCGGTCCTTCTGTTATTTAAACGTATTTAGTTAGATTCGTTAGCGCTCTAGCACTTTCATTTTATTCATCTTTACCAACCCGATATTTGAAAGCTTGGACAAGTTCGTAAACCAGATACTTCGAATAAGTAACGTCATAGTTATGAGTATTGATTTATTGAAACATGTTCATTTCTATGAAAGCGTAAACAAATTCTATAACCACCAACATGTGAAAAGAAACCGCAGTGGTGCATCCTTTGAGTGAATGAAAATTGCTGTTTTTCTTTCTTTTTATGCATCCGATCTTTTCCAAACTAGTTTAGTATGTTAATATTAATAAAAGCTTGGACAAGTTTGAAAAAATAGTATACGAAGATATCTCGGTCATAGATGAAATCATTGACATTCAAAACTAGCCATTTCTTACTATAAAGAGCAGAGTTATGACCATTGAATTAATACAAACGCTATCCCTTTTCTTTTTTAACAGTCAAGATCATTTTAGCTCCCTTTTTCGAAATCGAAAATTTAAACATGTTCAATAACCAGACACATTTGAGCAGAAACATCAGAACCGCGGCTCCTGATTGAATGAAATGTCCTGCTTTACTTTATTAACATTATAGGTCCTTCATCTTTCATCCGATCTTTACAAAATATAATTTTAATTTCAACAACAGCTCGGCAAATCTTGTAAACTAGCCATATATATAACATCCCCATCCAATAGTTTAGAGCGCAAAAGCTTTCTGTTTCAATCTATTTCGACTGAATGTGTCAAAAGATCTTTATCAATGAGATAAAGGCCAATTAAAAGCCTTTTAAAGACCATACTACCTTAAACGAGTAGATATATGCCCGTTTGGCTTCTTTCTGAATACGGAACTGATTTTGATAAACAAAAAAAAGCGCACATACCTCTACTAAACGCTAATGGAAAAGTCATTATTAATAGATCCTTAGATATTCCGCCCAACATTGTCTAGCCTCAGTTTGGCCTCAGACATTTACCATGTGTTCTATTGTATATTAGGGTTTCTGGGAAAACGCGTGCTTTATCTACAGAGGTAAATACCTGATGCGATTTTAATTGTCATTGTCAGAGCAATTTTACTTGATGTACATGTCTATGAATTCCTGCATTTTTTAGATTAATCCAATCAAACTTTCCAAACTGACGTGACCTGATCGTTTCGGTCCGTTTAAAAAGTCTGATTGCTGTTTAATGCACTATGTGATTGATATGCTTAATGCTAGCAGCCGTGTATTATACAGTGATGTGTTACGCACTTTGAAGACTTTATTGTCAACCCTTTTGTGTTTGTGATGTCGTTTGCATTTTTTATTACTTTTGCCTTCTCGTTTGTCTGTTTGCGTGTTTGTTTTTGTGTTTTGTGGTTGACTGTCGTCCTTGGATGCTGCTTTCCTTGTCCGATATTTGTATCTTTCTTTATCAAAATGCTATTTGGTTCATTTTGTGTTAGTAACTATGGATAACCATCAACATTGTTTTAACCATCGTTGAATTTAACTGTATTGTATGTGTTAAGTATTAACCTGTATTTCAGGAGTGATACCCAATGATACCCCCGGTGGCCTTTGTTGCCACTGACCGTTCCAAGGCGGTAACCCTATTGTCAACCCTTTTGTATTTGTGATGTCGTATGCATTTTTTATTACTTTTACCTTGTCTGTTTGCGTGTTTGTTTTTGTGTTTTGTGGCTGACTGTCGTCCTTGAATGCTGATTTCGACTGTCGTCCTTGAATGCTGATTTCCCTGTCCGATATTTGTATCTTTCTTATCGACAATAAGAGCGTTTGTAACTCTCATACTATTTTACGGTTAGTGACCATGTTTTCACCACGTATCCATAAAAGTGAACACGTTTTTATTTTATAATGACCCAAATATACGTATAAATATATATTGTTATTTGCGGACGATGTTATTCTCTAGCGGATTACAATGTATTTTAAATGTACCAGGCTAGTGTAAAGATACCCGGATGGTTGTTAACGCATAAAAGTGTCATGTTGTATATTTCATATTTCTTGTTATTATGCGTTACAAGACCTGTTCTACTTTTTTGAATGTGGCTTGAATAAATTAATTACTTAAGACAAATACATTTATGTAGGCCAGACATATCACGAATTTCTTGATTGAAAAATAACCGCAAAATTCGTATCTGAGTCTACGACAAGAGCACTAGGTTTATTCATTGCGAAATATAAAACCATGGGCGGAATGCCACATAGTGTACATAATAAACTGTATGACAATATAGTTTGCCTGTTGTTGCTTAAGGGATTGCAATCTTGATACGCTTCAAAATAAAGCCATGGGATGTTTTCTTGTTTAAGAAAAGATCGCACCCATAGCCTTTGTTGGGATGACATGGGTTGGGTTTCACCTATTATTAAACAATTGAGATTTGTATCAAATAATTGAGTTCTTAAAACGACATGTCTAATAATCACGTAAATAAAAAAAATATGCTAAAGCATTTCTCGTGATTAAATATAGATGTAAAAGTGTAAAAATTAGTGCTTAAGAATTACAAGTCATTTACGAAAAATGATGTGCTTGGGATTTTGTTGATATTAATCAGTCTCCTTTCAAAAGTAATATGATTTCAGTTATTTCCAATAACGTGATTGATTGTTTTAAAGTGGAATGGACAACTAGTGTCAACAGTGAACATGGCGTTAGTAGTAGTGTGGGAAACAAGTTTAGGAAGAGTTATTTATTGAAATCAGATTAGGAAAAAGCCTTTTATTGTAACTTTCACAGAGATCATCGTTTGCAAAAGTCTGTGGGTAGTTTTGAAGGCTAAGCAAAAGAAAAGCCCATTGAGTTTTAGAGGACGTATGTAACACGTACTTTTTAGTGGTTTATTGCAGATCGAAATTAGATGAATGCTATTAGAACAAGAACAATTGTTTAATAATGATTTCGAACAATTATCCGATAGTGATACATTTATATTTCTGTTTAACAGCAAACATCTAGTACGATTATCTGCAAAACCTGTGTTCGTATGCTTTAAAGAAGACACATATATATATGTAAATAGCTTTAACTTGATTTAAATGCATTTTTGGGAAAATATTACTTATACATAAAACATGTTGTTTTTTGTCAGCTGTTATAAATAATGTCTCAAAATTATTTTAAATACTGATGACTCTAAAGATAATTACCAGTTCGCAGTTCGCAGTTCGCTATTCGAATTGCAATTCGAAATGAATGTTAAATATTTGGTGTGTGTCTTCGTAGTGACAATAACAATTCCATATAAACAACAAGGCGGACATGTTATATCCAGTTTTATTCGATTTGGGAACTGGCGACTGGCTATCAGTTCGCATTTCAAGCGAATTGACAACTGGCTAAACTAACGATGTTCCAGGGATTTGAAATAGTTCGCAGTTCCTTACTCGAATTGCGAAATGCCAGTTCGCAATTCGAATAACGAACTGTGAACTATTTCAATATATAACAACATGTTCGTTTTATTGATACTTATAATATTTTTCTTTAGAACACTACATATGATATTGTTTTGTATTTGTTGAGCGTAATAGTTCCTATTTATTCGGGGCCCAGACAAAAACATCGATATACAGGTAAATTAACTCGCTTAGTTAAACTTTAAAGTAGTCGTGTAGTTAACTCCCTTACATAACGCATATATTGATTTTGCTGTATTTTGAAGGATTCTCAACTTGACATAATGTCATGGGGACTATAAACCTTAGAATTACACACGCCCACTCACGAATCCACATTGAATGTAGTCCTTATTATAAAAGTAGGGTTCTTTTTTGTTGCGAAAAAGCATCTTTCGAGAAAAGGTTCGATGCGCATCTTTGTGAAATTTCAGGAGTCTCGATGTGTGAGATTGTGCGCTCCATTTTCTGTGGAATGCAGATGAATTGTTATTGCTTCTGTATTTTAGCTCTCTGCCAAAGGCCAGCAGGGTAGATACGAATTTAATTTTTTTTATTTTATTTATCGCTAGGTACTAAAATATCACGACAGTGTGTTTTCGTCTCCCTGTGGTAAAGTCCGCATTTTGTATGCTTGTATATATTAAACATGTTTAACATAATTATACATAACTATATATGTATATAGTGAAAAGGCCATAGCAGCACTTTCTTTTAGACCACTAGACCAATTGTGCTGATATTGTATATAGATGCTTCTGTATTAAGGAGTACCTTTAGGACGAAAAGTTTAGGTCTTTCAAAATTTACACTTTTTTTATAGACTTGATTGCTAGGTACTAAACTATCTAGTTTGTGTTTTCCGTCTCTCTGGGGTCAAACACCGCCCCGCCTAAAGTTTCCATGTATAGTGTGTTTAGCATTGCCATATTAGAAAGAGGTGTTAGCACAATATTGTCTGAAATCGCTGTATCAATCGATTATCAATCGTCTTCCCAATAACCGCATATTGATTGTGACAATTATTGTTAAGGATTGATTGCTGGGTACTAAACTATCAAGTTCGTATATTTGCGTCAAGCTGTCCTAAACATATGGCCCGGGCCCGGGGGTATCACATGGTTACAGGGAAAACGTACAAGCACCGCTTTGCCAATTTTGCTGACATTGTATATAGATGATAATTCAATGAGGAGTACATTACATAATTGTTTTTAGGTCAATCGTACTTTTAAAATGGCCGCTGTTACTGAGTTTTTTTTTATAGTAAATATAAGTTCTGTACATTAGAAAAAGTATTAGAAATTATATATATCTTTCCAAGTATGTATAATTCAGAGAGTGTACGAGGACAGGAAACTCTTGTCAAACTGTTAGTCTTTATATTACTGGCAAACAGTTGAGAAAGTCTTGAACAAATCTCCTCTGAAGTCACAAGACATCGAGCGCTCATATATTGCATGTAGCATTACCTTATGGTCATCTTCTTTTCCTAATGGCGACCTTGGGGTAAAATTGGCACCGCCTCAGGGTTATAGTTTTACATAGAGTTATATAGGAACTTTTCTTCTCTGGAACTCATTAGCTGTAGTTCTAATATTTTGCATGCATAATTAGCTAATAGTCTTCTAACAAGTTTGTTTAATTGCTGGCCCAAGTGTCAAATTGCGTAAACTCATACATGAACGACATTGTCACATTCAGGAACGACATTGACACATTCAGGAACGACATTGACACATTCAAAAATATTAAGGTGAAAATAAGTCAAGATTGCCCTATATCCCTTTAAAGGCAGACCATGCATATTCAAACGTAATTAAATTGAAACCGTAAACACAGTTTATTGAAGTCTTAAAACGTAGGCGATAATGCAATCAAAAAAATGTCAAATTAATCATATTTAATTTCCCATCACGAACACTCCTAAAAACTAATGTCACCAATAGGTAGTGCCCTACGAGTCATTTTACAGTACAGGTATTGGGTGCGTTCAGAGTTCTCCCATCGGCAACCACGTTGGTTAACTTATGGCCACTGATGGTAACATTTGGTACCAACGAGGCCACCGATACTACCTCAGGTGTAGAGTTGCGGGAAGATTGGTTACCAACGTTCTACCTATCGGTGAACAAACGGCTAACGACGGTGACCGATGGCAGCCGATGGTAGCCGATGGTTACCGAGAGTGCTTTCGGTAACCGATTGGAGAACCCTGAACATTGTCTTCAAACTAAAACATGTGTCAACAAGCGTTAGCATACTTTAAAGCTACAGACGCTATACTTAAACTGATACTAACTCGTGAATATGAATTTCAATTCGACGAACGGCCAAAAAGTCGGTATATAAGCCAGATATCGACGATTAAAATATCACATTTTATGTTGCCCGGAACGGGATTTGAACCAAGATCCTTGCAGTTTTATTTGTAACATGAAGGTTTTACCACTACATCCATGGCAAATGAAATAGTTACTACTAATGTATAGGTCTACTAATGGTTTGAGATGACCATACTCCTCCGCCACCTACCCCCGTCAGCTTTTATTGCATTTCTGGCATTTTTGTATTTTTTTCATTTCTGGGGACAATGTGTAGGCAGGGCCTACAGTGCCTATAGGTACGTAATAACAATAGCACAAATACCCGCACAAACGTAGCATCCGCTAAATAAAAAATCGAGACTAAAGTTTTAAGACGGAATTGATAATAAATAGTATTACACCACGCATTCTTATTTACATGTGCACGATGATGGAGTATATAGTGATACATCCTGAGGGTCGTTCACATATGTTAAGTTATTTTGCATCATAATATATCTTACTAAATATATAATATTCTCAAGAATTCGTCATAGCTCAGTGCTAAGCACGTTCGGCTGTAAATTAGATGGCAGTGTATATGTTTCACGAAAGAGGCAAATTTGTCTTTTCTTGTAAATCAAAATGCTACCTTTGTAGTGATACGATGTGTAATACTCGATATATATAGACTAAATGATGTCCTGCGTTCAAATTTGATCGTTTAAATATCCCATTTTGCCATAAGCTGGTGAACACGAAGTTACTGATAAAGACACGCCTACAAAGAAGAAATCGATTTAAATACAGGTTATGTAGCTTTAATTAGGGTAAACGATTTCAGGATCACTTGATTGGCAAACATTCAGACGAACAAACACGAAGTAACACGAATTTGGCGGTATCATTATGGACTGATATGCAAATACAGTCTGGAACATCTCCGTTATAGGTTAAAATATGCATATCAAATTAAGCACAGTCTGGGTTTAAGAGGAACGTTTCTTACTCAAGTAATATTGGACATTTGAGAACAATTGTATAGAAATTTAAAACGAAGTATTTATGTCTGTTACAGTTTAAGGCTTATGCATCGTGTGAGTTAACTTACCGATAATGACTACTGCTATATGTTACAGTTTAAGGCTAATGCATCGTGTGAGTTAACTTACCGATAATGACTACTGCTATACTTTAATTGTATTTAATAAATAAGAATAATTATATATTTACCAATTAATATTTGCCATCCTATGTTTTTATTGTTTATTTATTTCTCTGCTTGTATCTTTCATAGCATGTCGCCCCGTGTGGTTCTCAGGGGCTCCGTTTGGTCACGGGGCAAATAATAGGGCCACTGCAGATCCATTTGGAGGGATAGGCAGAGGGGTAGAATCCCCCCAAATTCATGTTCATTTTATCATTTTTTGTTCATATTCATTAAAGGTCATCATCATGATCCCTGCATTGTTTCAGGTGCTATCTCGCTCACATCAAAAGAGCAGTGGCAGAAAAACAATAACGTGGCTCCAGCGTAAATGGAGTTTCTACGATAGAAATTGCAGCAACTCTGCAGTTCAGGGTGAGAAGGTTCTAGGCTCATTTTCCATATTTTATCTCTACGTACATGGAAGATGAGCCTGGCATGTTCATGCCTATTAGGCGCCATATAACCTTTACATGTGTTGTTGCGCCTTAAACCCCAATTCAATTCAATTCATAGCATGTCCATTATGAACACTGCAGACAATCTCAGATAACAGTGCAAAATCCAAGAATTTCACTCATATTTGCCACATGTTCCCCATTGGCATGATATTTGTATTTAGAAAAGCGACTAATATTAACATTAGTAATAATCACTAATATGAAGTTTGTCGTCTTGAGGTAGCACCTCTATATCACTTAGGTAAGGTGGTATTACTTTTTAAATACATACTTAATAATCAAATGTATGTCATAAAAAGAAACTTGATTGATTGATTGACTGACTGACTGACTGACTGACTGACTGACTGACTGACTGACTGACTGACTGACTGACTGACTGACTGACTGACTGACTGACTGTGACTGACTGACTGACTGACTGACTGACTGGCTGGCTTGACTGACTGACTGACTGACTGGCTTGACTGACTGACTGACTGACTGACTGGCTTGACTGACTGACTGACTGACAGGCTTGACTGACTGGCTGACTGGCTGGCTGTTTGACTGATTGATTGAGCCTTTGTTTTCCTCTAATTAGTAGAGCCTTCAAACAATACAATAGTCATAATACATGACAATGAATATTTATATTATTATAAATTATTATATAAATAGTAACAAAATAGGCTTGTTTTCTGGTCGTTACATCCATCGTCTGCCCAAATATTCATATGAAAACGTTCTATGGTCAACTTTATAGTGCTGCTGCAGTGTATTATTTTGAGTCGGACAAACATTAAACAATACAACGTCAGTTCTTGATGAGCTTTTGAACCGACTAAAATTAAATGAAGTATTTTAAAACAGCAGTAAAATATAGTTGTATGAAATGATAACCCTCCCAGTCACATTATACTGACACCGGGCCAATCAATCCTAGCACTTATATAGTGAGCGTGAAGCTAGGGAGCTACTAGTACCATTGCTATAAATACGTACTAAAAACACAAACAATAGAGAAAAGTAGCAGACTAGGTGTTATTGTGTCTGTTCATGAGAGTTACTTATAAGATGCGACACCTCTCACGCCTACTATTGTTTAAAGTTCTCCGGCCATGTTTTGTTTCATGAACATGTTTATGGTTATTTAAATCGAAATGAATACACAACAATATATATTTACAATTCACGCATTGCAATATCTGTGAAAAGCGAGAATAAGATTTTATTTGATGACGTAGAAAAAGTTGAACAGGTAAATTAATTCACAGATAACTGTATCGGACAAACATGAAACAATACAACCTTATTTCTTGATGAGCTTTTGAACCGACTAAAATTAAATGAAGTATTTTAAAACAGCAGTAAAATACAGTTGTATGAAATGATAACCCTCCCAGTCGCATTATACTGACACCGGGTCAACGAATCCTAGCACTTATATAGTGAGCGCGAAGCAAGGGATCTACTAGTACCATTGTAATAAATACATACTAAATAGGTGATCCCTTGGAAGCAACAAACACAAACAAGAGAGAAAAGTAGCAGACTCGGTATTATTGAGTCTGTTCATGAGAGGTAATTATAAGATGCGACATCTCTCACGCCTCCTATTGTTTAAAGTTCTCCTTTCCTGTTTTGTTTTATGAACATGTTTATGTTTATTTAAATCGAAATCAATACACAACAATAGATATTTACAATTCACGCATTGCAATATCTGTGAAAATCGAGAATAAGATTTTATTTGATGACGTAGGAAACGTTGAACAGGTAAATTAATCCACAGGTAACTGTATTTATCAATTATCTGGCAATAGTTGTGCAGCTATACAATTCAGATCTACCTCATTTCCCCGTGCAGTCACGCAGTGGTAAAAGCAGTATCTACTTCATGCAAATAATATTTATTTTTACATATAACTTAGTAGCGGTTTTGCATATTTTTCTCTCCGGGACTATCAAGAAATGTTTATATGATAGTTAAGAGTTATATTTGTTAAATGATAATACTACAAAAAGGGTGACAATTTACCTTTAAGCGATATTCTACTTTAAAGCAACACACAATGGGCTTGATGATCCAAAAGGACCAGTAAATAATAACACTACTGATTTGTAGGCGGGGCGACTTTTTACGGCCGCCAGGCGGCACTAAACAAATGCTAGTAGTTATACAGTTTACCCGGTCGGGGATTCAACACACGACCTCCCGCATGCGACCAAAACCAGCTAAAATAAAGACTCACATGTTATGTCAGAAGCTGTATTAAACATAATATATATTAATATTTTGAGAAAGCCTAGGTTTGGTGGGAAAATGTACAACTGTTGGGAGTAAATGTCGGCCAATAGATATATCTGGTGTCGCCCAAATGTTTTTCAGATTTTCTCATTGTGTTTATTGTTTAAAAGCCCGCAACCACTAACAGTTATTCATTATGCCTGATTAAGGTTATATCTGTTTAAAACGTTACATGTGGAGGATAAACTGAAAATATTCAAATATTTTTTCCTCTATGGTTGGAAGACAGAGTCAGTTTTTGGGTACATTTGAGCTGTTTGCGGATGTAATTGTTGTAAAAGAATAGCGCGGTTTCTTTAAATTCCATGTATCTACCTTTCCCCTGTAATAGTTAGTAAAATGAAACAATAAAAGATAACATTGAAAAATGTAAATTTTAAACCCATTTTTTATTATTCGCCTGTTCACCTTTCATTGCATTAAATATGTTTTAAGTGCGCATGCGCAAGCATTCCACTCCGTCATTTGCAGTGAAGCAGCAAATGACTTCAGATAGTGTATATTTTGGTGGATAGCTCAGTCGATAAACTTCATGGTAAACACCCTTAGCACAAGTATGTAGGTCTCTTTCTTATTTGTTATGTTTCACCACCACAAAATGTGTCTCCATGAGGAACTACATGCGAAATATGTATATGGAATTATTAAATACATGTGTAAATAAATCTGCTTGTTTGTATTTTGGTGGTGTGTAAAAAAAAAAAAGAACAACAAATATGTTTATTTTTAAGACTGTTTTACATCAACTGAAAAGAGCAGGTGAGAAGTTTCATTTAAAACAATCTTTTAAAAAACAACAGTCAATACAAAGAGCTAAATGTATTAAAGTTTTCCGGCCATGTTTTGTTTCATGAACATATTTATGTTTATTTAAATCGAAATCAATACACAACGATTTATATTTACAATTCACAAATTGCAATATCTGTGAAAAGCGAGAATACGATTTTATTTGATGACGCAGAACATTTTGAACAGGTAAATTACTCCACAGGTAAATGTATTTATCAATTATCTGGCGATAGTTGTGCAGCTATACAATTCAGATTTACCTCATTTCCTCGTACAGTAAAAGTAGTATCTACGTCATGCAAATAATACTTTTTTTTACATACAACTTAGTAGCGGATTTAAATATAAGTTTCTGTCCAGGACTATCAAGAAATGTTCATATGATGTTTAAGAGTTAAATTTGTTAATTGGTAATACTACAAAAAGGGTGACCATTCATCTTTAAATATAAGAGTTCGGATAAACAATATCAGAAGAAATAAAAATGTGACACACGCATTTTTTTCTTCTCATTTTCTTTTTTTCATGAACCCTTACTTAAACAAGTATAACATGTACACGGTGGGCCATCCTAAAAGCATATAGGCATGCTTTAGACCTTTGATTTATTGGTTCGGATTTGCTAAAATTAAGATCCTACCTCCATTTGGTCTCAACCATCCAGTTTGGCCTTTCGACAGGCCCTTTTCCGTTGCGCAACTTGCTGTTCTGTTTATTGATGTTCTACTTCTTTCATATCTCCCTCTTTCCATCATCTCATGAAACTTTTGTCGAGGTGCCACTTCAGCTGACTTCTTCCAGGAAGGAGGATTCATCAGTGGAGATGTCACTGCTTGAGTCTCCTAATACCTCTCCTAAATCTAAGGCCAAAAATAAAAATAAAATTAAAAATCGCATTAGCGCTAAATAATGGGTAAAACTAATAAGATCATTCAATGGAATTGTCGAGGTTTGAAACCAAATAATGATGAAATCAGCTTAATTTTAAATGAACACAACCTTATTGCCTTTTGTCTTCAAGAAACATTCTTGAAGACAAGTGATAAGGTATCTTTTAAACAATACTCACTATACAATCATACTTGTGATACCGGGGACAAGGCGACTGGTGGAGTTTCGATAATCGTTAATTGAAAACAAATTTGCAAGCTATTGCTGTCAGTGTTACGATGCACAGAGTTATAACAATATGTTCCTTATATTTACCACCTAGTTTTTCACTAGATCCTAAAGATCTAAATCACCTCGTTGCACAATTGCCATCACCTTTTATACTCTTGGATGATTTTAATGCACACAACTACATCTGGGGTTGTAAAGATATAAACGATTAAGGCAAGAAAATTGAAGATTTCTTGGCCAAGAACAATTTGTGTCTTTTTAATGATAATAAATCACATACTTATTTACATCATGCTAGAGGCTCTCATTCTTCCATTGATTTAACAATATGCGATTCAACGTTTTTGATGGATTTTTCGTGGAGTGCTGGAGACGACCTCTGTGGAAGTGACCACTTCCCCATATTTCTTGAAAATATGGGCCCTCCACTTCTCGAAAAAACGCAACGATGGAAACTTCGCAAGGCTGATTGGACTACGTTTCAATCTCTTTGCGAGGAACAATTAAAGCCCTCCATTTTCGAGGATGTCGAAGATGCAACTACTCTTTTTACCAAAACTCTTCATGATATAGCTGATCAAACTATTCCAAAAACCTCGGCAAATCCAAAACGCCCACATAAACCATGGTACGACGATGACTGCAAAAAGGCAGTCAGCGATCATAAAGCTGCATTAAATAATTTTAACTTGCGGCCAACTCAAACAAATTTAGATAACTTTAGAGTTTTTCGTGCTAAAACTCGTCGTACTATTAAGGATGACAAGAGGAAATCCTGGACATGGGTCACATGGTCCGGAAAATAAGTGGTAAAGGTAATTCTAGTTCTGTAATTCATCTTAAAACAGATAATGGAGATATAACATCTGTCAAAGATATTACAAACACTTTGGCAGAAACTTTTTCAAAACATTCTTCTTCTGAAAATTGTGAACAAAATTTTCTGAAAAATAAGAAACTAAAAGAACAGAAGAAGCTGAACTTCAAGTCGAAAAACTTGGAGAAATACAATAAACTATTCACTCTCAAAGAACTTCGAGAGTCCGTTAAAAAGGCTAATGATACATCAACTGGTCCTGATGATATCCATTATCAATTATTAAAACATTTACCTGAATCCTGTCTCTCTACCCTTCTTGATATATTTAATAAGGTTTGGGTGACGGGAAACTTCCCCGATTCTTGGCGGGAAGCAATTGTTATTCCAGTCCCCAAACCTGGGAAGGATCATACGGACCCAATAAATTATCGCCCAATCGCTTTAACGAGTTGTATATGTAAAACCATGGAACGAATGATTAATGGGAGACTCGTTTGGTACCTGGAGTCCAACAAACTGATAACAAAGTATCAAAGTGGATTCCGGCGCCAACGAGGCACAACAGACAATCTCATTCGATTTGAATCTTTTATTAGGGAAGCTTTCATAAAAAAAGAGCATCTAGTCGCTGTATTTTTTGACTAGGAGAAAGCTTACGATACTGCATGGAAGTACGGTATTATGAATGATCTTCATGACCTTGGTCTTAGAGGCCGATTACCCATTTGTATAGAGAAATTCTTAGATGATAGACAGTTTCGTGTCCGAATGGGTTCAACCCTCTCTGACATTCATGAACAGGAGATGGGTGTTCCACAGGGCAGCATACCCTCTATCACGCTTTTAATATAAAGATTAACAGTATAGTAAAATGCATCAATCCAGGTGTGATTGTTCTCTATATGTTGACGACTTTGTTATATGTTATCGTGCAAAAAACATGAATACTATTGAAAGACAATTACAACAATGTCTCAATAAACTTAAAACCTGGTCTGATGAAAATGGTTTTAAATTTTCTAAATCTAAAACCAATTGTATGCATTTTTGCCAACTACGCTAACATCACGAAGACCCTCATCTAACACTGGGCGGTTCACCTTTACTAGCAGTGGATTAGACAAAAATTCCTAGGTCTTATTTTTGACCGTAAATTAACGTTCATACCTTAAAAACTTGAAGGCCATCTTAACTTACTTAAAGTTGTTGCAAACACTAATTGGGGAGCAGATCAAAAAGTCCTCTTGCGACTTTACAGATCTCTTATCAGATCCAAGCTGGACTACGGCTCAATAGTATATGGATCGACTCGCAAGTCGTACTTGCAGATGCTCGATCCTATACATAATCTAAGATTACGACTCGCCTTTGGAGCCTTTCGTACATCACCTGCCGAAAGTCTATATGTTCAAGCTAATGAACCATCATTGTCTCATTAGCCCTTCAGTATACCATTAAATTACAATCTAACCCTTCAAATCCAACTGTCGATACTGTTTTTAATCCTAATTATGAACCTCTTGTTGATCGAAAACCGAAGGCTATTCGGCCATTCGGTCTTCGTATTAAACCAAAATTAAGAGTCACTGAAATCGACCTAAATTTGATTGCTAAGTACAAAGTACCACAAATTCCACCGTTGACTTTGGAAACACCAACAATTATTTTTGGTCTTTGTAAAAATAACAAATCCATTACAGATCCTACTATCTTTCAAAGCAAACTTAATGAAATTAAATCGAAATACAGTAACTTTCAACATATATACACAGATGGCTCTAAAGATGGAGACAAGGTAGCTGCAGCAGCTGTTGTTCACAAACATAGCATAAAGAGCCGCCTGCCTGACAAGGCCTCTATCTTCTCAGCTGAACTTAAGGCAATTAAGTTCAATTCAGGAATCTGATATTGACCATTTCGTAATATTTTCTGATTCCCTTTCATCTCTTCAAGCACCGGGTAATATGAAACATGATAATCCAGTTGTGCTTCAACTTTAAGAAAAGTACAATTCTCTTATAGTTGATAATGTTATTATTTTCTGCTGGCTTCCAAGTCATGTAGGAATAGTACGTAATGGTAATGATAGATGAGCTGATAGTGCCTGCTAAAGCAGCATTAGGTTTACATATATCTAATACCAAATTACCTATATACTGATTTTAAAAGTTGTACGAGGGGGGGGTTCAATATATTCTGTCACTGGTATTCGGAACTAAGAGATACTGAAAATATAAACAAACTTCTTATTACAATCCTTCAAAGTATTCCCCTCCTGAACAGATACACTGACTTTCGGAGTCGCGCTATCCATGACGTAAACGCAGCAAAAGTAGTCTCCCTTGGTACCATGTTGAGACACTGAAATATTCCGGCACCAGGGCATTTCTGGAAGCATAGCGTCTACCAGAGAGTTTTTTCTTCAGCAAAGGGAATAGGAAAAAGTAACAGGGACTAAGGTCAAGAGAATAAGATGGGTGTTCAAGCTGTACCACTTGTTCTTGCTCCAAGAAAGACTGCAAATTTTAGCTTTGTGAGCTAAGGCATTGTCATGAATCAGCTGGATGGGCGTTTTTTCTTGTAATTATTTTTGACTGCTTTGAGAATTTTGTCTATGTAAAATTTGGCCGTGATGGTTTTTCCCTGTTTGCATGGAATTTGTACCACAGGGCCACTGGAATTAAAGAAAATTGCATACAAAACATTTTTAGCGCTTTTTGTTTGTTTTGCAATAACAGGTTTTGCTTGATTTTTGCCCAACCATTGTTTATTGTTTATCCGCCGCCGGGGCTCAAAATAGTACACCCACGTTTCATTTCCAGTGTTCAACTCAGAAATTTTCTAGGATGACAATTTTCATATTTTTTAAGAAGATGTTTAGCACATTTTAAGCGTTTGGCCTTTTGTCCAGTTGACAGCAAATGAGGGACCCATCTAGCACAAAACGTCTTTAATTTCAAACAGTTGGTCAAAATGTGATGAGTTGTGCCTTCTGAGATGCCAAGACTATTAGCTAACTTAGAAACTGTATACCGCCCATCTTCGTTTACCATGGCCTTCACATCATCAATGTTCTCCTTTGTTGCTGCAACAACAGGCATGCCAGGATGGTTACGGTCTTTAATGCTAAGTTTACCCCCTTTAAATGTCTTAGCCCAACAAAAAACCGTTCTCAATGTCACGGAAGAACTGCCATGTACACGGCACAGTTCAGCATAAATCTCTTTTGCAGGTATTTTTAAAGCAACCCTGGCTTTAATGTAAGCCCTAATGGTCAAACATATCTTGTTGGAATGTGTAGACTTTGATCCTATGCGACAAAGATACTACACAGTTAATACTTTGAAAGAGTTATTTGATACTATAGATTTTAGTCTTGTTTTAGATTTCCTTAAAGAAATCAGACGTAATATTTTCCTATATATATTAACTTATTTACAAGCCCGCGGATGGCCATTTGTTGATTTACATATATACATAGTTTATATTGCTACCATATCATCCCTTATTTGTAGATAGTTTTACCTTTATACGTTTAAATTATGTTTTAATTACTACTTCATTCTTTCATGATTCATCGGTTTTTGCGCACAATATGACCTATTTATGTGTCGACGTGCCATAAAACACCATTCATTCATGCATTGTCTAGGTTATGCGAGCTGTTCAAAAGAAAATATTTGTCAACACTTAATGAGAGAATCTCAAACCATGCATGTTTATGTTTGCGTGTTTACAAAACTTAAAATGGATAAGATGTTGAAATCAAATAAGGTATATAGCTTGTTTAAAACATCACATGTTAATCACGGACAATTCATTAAACTGCTGTTCGCTGAAATCAGACATTGTTCCAAATTACACCGATACCGGTGCTTATTCTATCATTTGTACACATCACCGTTTAACACTCGTTTTAATGCAAATATTATGTATTTCTAAAGATACCCAATGGAGTCGAGTTTTGTTCCGTACCATTTTTATCACGTCATGTGTGTCATTTGTACTCATCACCTTTAACGAACAATTATATGCAAAACATATTTCGGAAAATTCTATATGTCAATAAGCGGGGTCAATAAGATCCAGATCTTGGCGATTATCCTGTGAATTACGTCTTTACCGCAAAAGCATAGCGATATGCACATTTCGAGCATTCTATCTGAATTATGCCAAGGCCAAACTCATACATTTTGAAAACGTTAAGAGTATGGTCATCACCATCAACCAGAGAAACCTACACATGCAAAAACGAAAACTGGCTATATATTCGCACCGTATCACACAGAGCAAATTAACTATACAAGAGAACAGTGATAGAAAGTATCACAAGCCGGTCAGAACAGTTACATAAGAAAACAATAAGGGGAATGAACATGATAAAAAAAATAAACGAACAGTGTGTAGATGTTAGCATTTTTTATTTGTAATTGTCAATAATCAAAGCACACTTATCATAAAAGATTTGAGCACCAGATACACTAGTCGTCATGAGACAAAATGAACATGTTTTTAAGAGATTTGAGCACTAGATATACTAGTCATCATGAGACAAAACGAACATGTGTTTAATTTTGGCATTTGTGTTGTATATTGTTAAAATATGAATAGGATGATCATCCAAAATAGTATGTGTAATGGATCACTACATAGAATGTTGTTTCATGGTTAGAATATAAAGAATTGGTAAAGTATCATAGTTATAAACAAAAAGACAACTTAATGATAATATAATAGCAATTGGAGCGTCTGTGAAGTTAATATCAGTTGCAAGCTAGGTACATTTACATTAGAAGAAAGGGTTTAATGTTAGATGTTTGTTATTATTGAAATCTGATTAGTAATTCATGAGAATAAGTAGCAGTGAAACAGACCTATTGAAACTCTTTAGAAGATGCTTCAGTTAAAGTTTCATCAACTCTGTTTAATGATTGAAGAGGTGTTGCTTATTTTAAAATCAGACAGCACTAACAAGAGACACATATATAGCTAAACACACACACAGTTAGTAATATTCAAACACACTTTCCTTTAAATTATTCTCATAATTAATATTAAGTATTGAACAAATGCAAGTTATGTAGAAAAACTAGCGGGGCACCGCGAGCTTTTAAACAATCAAGATTGTCGTTTGTCCCTTCAATAAAGTTTAACATCAATCAATAATCAGTGACGATAACGATTTGGAACCAGCTGTATTCGCATGCTGAGAAAGATTTGTAGACGGTCCCTGAAATTGATACCTAATTCAAGTAGTAGAATATCCATAAAATGCTTGTATACCAATTTGACTGCGTCCCGGTATTCTTACTAGAATACAGTTGTTTTATGAATATTAAACTAACAGTCCAACACCCATAGCAGCTTTCTGAGTTCGGGATAAATATAGCCGGAATGAAAAGAACAATACACAACACAAAGAGTGGTGAAAACAGGGTGACAGACTTGGAACGGTAAGTAGGCAATATGGCCCACTTGTTAGCTTAAATCTATTTTAAGTGTACACAACCTCGTTATTATCATGTCTTTAAAGAGCTCAAATTGTCAAGACAGTGTAAATAAACGTACATCCCTTCAAGAAAAAATCTCTAACAATAAAGTCCAACAAGCCATGGAACGATCATATACACAATGCTTCATACTGTACAAGCCTTGTTCTAGTAGTGTGGCTGACTGACCCACTGTAATAGGAAAATGAGTGTACATGTACCTATGTACGCCATTCGGCTAAATTGTATTCGAATGCACGTCCCTTGAATGTACTGCTACCGTGTCTATCAACTTCTTTACGATAGCATGGAAATAATCTTAATTTAATACATGAAACACATGTCATATTCGATATTTGATTGCATATGATATATGAATTTAATTACAACATTTCGAAAAATTAGAGTTTACGAATAGAGCATTGCTGATATATTGTGTAGTGTGAATGTAAGTAGGAATCTCTATTGCCGTGTGTTCAATTTTGCTTTCCCCGAATTAATCATTAATCAAATATGTTTAATTAACCGCATGATAAATACAATTACAGTATTTCTTGCCTATGAATATCAAATGTATTTGGTCCCTCACAATTACGTCGGAGTCGCATTCTTAACCTCAATAAACAGAAAACTAGTGCATTCTATTTATAAAAAGAGAGAATGCTCCGTTGTCTGTAATATACCAACATGTAAACAATAAATATAAATTATATATAATGAAACTAGTCAAACAAGAACAATTTCATTCAAGTACAAAATGGTTGCAAGACCAGGAATCATACTCGCTCAGCAGAGGTGTCAATTTTTTATTATTGTAAAAAAGTGGTTGTAGACATTTTGGACAGTGTGTGGGACAATAGGTTTATTACAAGAGTAACATGATCTGGAAGTTTATATCACCTCGAGTGGACATGCCATATCTGCAGGATCTCACGGGAGGCTTTAGCCAGGAGTGTGATCCAGAAGATGTGCAATATCCACAAGATGTATCATATCTGCAGGATCTCACGGGAGGCTTTAGCCGGGAGTGTGATCTAGAAGATGTGCCATATCCACAATATGTGTCATATCTGCAGGATCGCATGGGAGGCTTTAGCATTGAGTGTGATCCAGAAGATGTGCCATATCTGCAGGATCGCACGGGAGGCTTTAGCCTGGAGTGTGATCCAGAGGATGTGCCATTCCTGCAGGATCGCACGGGAGGCTTTAGCCGGGAGTGTGATCCAGAAGATGTGCCATATCTGCAGGATCGCACGGGAGGCTTTAGCCGGGAGTGTGATCCAGAAGATGTGCCATATCTGCAGGATCGCACGGGAGGCTTTAGCCGGGAGTGTGATCCAGAAGATGTGCCATATATGCACGATCGCACGGGGGGCTTTAGCCGGGAGTGTGATCCAGAAGATGTGCTATATCTGCAGGATCGCACGGGGGGCTTTAGCTTGTAGTGTGATCCAGAAGATGTGCTATATCTGCAGGATCGCACAGGTGGATTTATCCTGGAGTGTGATCCAGAAGATGTGCCATATCTGAAGGATCGCACGGGGGGCTTTAGCCTGGAGTGTGATCCAGAGGATGTGCCATATCTGCAGGATCGCACGGGAGGCTTTAGCCCGGAGTGTGATCCAAAAGATGTGCCATATCTGCAAGATCTCACGGGAGGCTTTAGCCTGGAGTGTGATTCAGAAGATGTGCCATATCTGCAGGATCTAACGGGAGGCTATAGCCTGGAGTGTGATCCAGACGATATGCCATATCTGCAGGATCGCACGGGAGGCTTTAGCCTATAGTGTGATCCAGAAGATGTGCCATATCTGCAGGATCGAACAGGAGGCTTTAGCCGGGAGTGTGATCCAGACGATCTGCCATATCTGCAGTATCTAACGGAAGGCTTTAGGCTGGAGTGTGATCCAGAAGATGTGCCATATGTGCAGGATCTCACGGGAGGCTTTAGCCTGGAGTGTGATTCAGAAGATGTGTCATACCTGCAGGATCTCACGGGAGGCTGTAGTCTGGAGTGTGATCCATAGGATGTGCCATATCTGCAGGATCGCACGGGAGGCGTTAGCCTGGAGTGTGATCCAGAGGATGTGCAATATCTGCAGCATCCCACGGGAGGCTTTAGCCTGGAGTGTGATCCAGAAGATGTGCCATATCCACTAGATGTGCCATATCTGCAGGATCTCACAGACGGCTTTAGCCTGGAGTGTGATCCAGAAGATGTGCCATATATGCAGGATCGCACGAGAGGCTTTACCCCGGAGTGTGATCCAGAAGATGCGCCATATCTGCAGGATCGCACTGGAGGCTTTAGCCTGGAGTGTGATCCAGAATATGTGCCATATCTGCAGGATCTCATGGGGTGCTTTAGCCTGCAGTGTGATCCAGAAGATGTGCCATATCTGCAGGATCGTACGGGGGGCTTTAGCCTGGATTTTAATCCAGAAGATGTGTCATTTCCACAAGATGTGCCATATCTGCAGGATTTCACGGGAGGATATAGCCTGGAGTGTGATCCAGAAGATATGCCATATATGCAGGATCGTACGAGGGGCTTTAGCCTTGATTTTAATCCAGAAAATGTGTCATTTCCACAAGATGTGCCATATCTGCAGGATTTCACGGGAGGATTTAGCCTGGAGTGTGATCCAAAAAATGTGCCATATCTGCAGGATCGTACGGGGGACTTTAGCCTGGATTTTAATCCAGAAGATGTGTCATTTTCACAAGATGTGCCATATCTGCAGGATCTCACGGGAGGATTTAGCCTCGAGTGTGATCCAAAAAATGTGCCATATCTGCAGGATCTCACGGAAGGCTTTAGCCTGGAGTGTGATCGAGAGGATCTGCCATATTTGCAGGATCTAACGGGAGGCATTAGCTTGGAGTGTGATCCAGAAGATGTGCCATATCAGCAGGATCGCACTGGAGGCTTTAGCCTGGAGTGTGATCCAGAATATCTGCCATATCTGCAGGATCTAAAGGGAGGCTTTAGCTTGGAGTGTGATACAGAAGATCTGCCATATCTGCAGGATTGCACGGGCGGCTTTAGCCTGGAGTGTGATCCAGAAGATGTGCCATATCTGCAGGATCGCACGGGGGGCTTTAGCTTGGAGTATGATCCAGAAGATGTGCTATATCTGCAGGATCGCACGGGCGACTTTAGCCTGGAGTGTGATCCAGAAGATGTGCCATATCTACAGGATCCCACTGGAGGCTTTAGCCTGGAGTGTGATCTAGAAGATGTGCCATATCTGCAGGATCGCACGGGGGGCTTTAGCCAGGAGTGTGATCCAGAAGATGTGCCATATCTGCAGGATCGCACGGGAGGCGTTAGCCTGGAGTGTGATCCAGAAGATGTGCCATATCTGCAGGATCTCACGGGAGGCTTAAGCCTGGAGTGTGATACAGAAGATGTGCCATATTTGCAGGATCGCACGGGAGGCTTTAGCCGGGAGTGTGATCCAGAAGATCTGCCATATCTGCAGTATCTAACGGAAGGCTTTAGCCTGGAGTGTGATCCAGAAGATATGCCATATATGGAGGATCTAACGGAAGGCTTTAGCCTGGAGTGTGATTCAGAAGATGTGCCATACCTACAGGATGTCACGGGAGGCTTTAGCCTGGAGTGTGATCCAGAGGATGTGCCATATCTGCAGAATCTCACGGGAGGCTGTAGCCTGGAGTGTGATGCAGAAGATGTGCATATCTACAGTATCTCACGAGAGGCTTTAGCCTGGAGTGTGATACAGAAAATGTGCCATATCCACTAGATGTATCATATCCACAAGACTTCAAGATCACGTGACTTTACTAGTAATGCTCCTTTTATTATATACCTACATAATAAATCTCATAAAATATTAAAGCACCGTATAGTAGAATAGTTTGTTTACACAGTAGGAAAATGAAGGTACTGTGTAAATAGTATTGACAAGTATATAATAAATACATATAACAGGCATGTTTATATATTACAACTGGCTTGTAACTCGCAACTCGCATTTTGTAACTCGCAATCACGTTTTGTCACGCAACTCGTTACTCGACCAAAAGTGACACTCATATATTACCTTAAAAGAAAGAAGCAAAAAAAAAAAGAGCTTAATATCAGAGATCAAAGTTAAACAGTCACAAACTTAGCTTGTTTTATTTATAACGATACACAAGCTAAACAGCTGATACAAATCACTATTAATGGCGCAGATGATAATCTTAATTTGGCATGATCTTGATGTAAGAGAATTTTTGTTTTGTTAAAATGTTTTTTTTGTTTGAATGGTGTTTTACGTCATTTTAGCACATGTTAGGCCATATAATTTATGACCGTCGATATTTGTGGTTGAAGCAGACCACCTCATTTTCCCTGGGTAGAACCATCCATAAGAATCGACACTTGACAAGTCGAGCTCCCAATGGGATTTGAACATTAAGGAAAGCGGACGAAATCCACGTGTCCGAGTGGGAGACCACCACACTCTCTCACAACGCTCAATTTTCCTTGAAACTGTAATGTTGAAAAACGTTGTTACCTTTAGCGTAGACAGTTGTTACCTTTAGTGTTAGCGTTTCTACCTATAACGGAAGAGGCGGTTGTTTCCTTTTTTGGAACTGTAACCTTAAGCGTTGTTACATTTTTTTTTTTAAATCTTATAAAATAGCAGACCTTTTTAATCTGAAACACTTTCGTTAGTCTTGCTAGGTAGAGGCAGACCATCCATCCTTTCCTGAGTATAACCAGTATTGTATACCTACCGAAATCCGTAAGAATGGAGTCACACTTCACAAAATTCCCTGTAGATATTCCCTGCAGGTATTTCACACGTTAGTTTTAACTTATTTATTTTACATCGATTGTAATAAAAGCTCTCAGAATTTATTTTAATCACTCTCGATGTTTTCCTGGATAAAATCAGTAATAAGCAAATGCAGAGAAAATGTATTGCACAGGGACACAACACATATGGTCGTTGCGGGGATCGAACCCATGACTTTTTGATCCTGGATCAAACGCTTTACCACTAGAACACAGCGCTCATGTTTCACACGTTATTTCACAGATTATTACCCATAGGAAGTCCATGTGTAGACTCTATTCATTTTAAAATGTTTTAGATTAATTTAGTTTAATATCTCTCTGAAAATTTCTACAAAGCACAGCAAACTCCTTTATATAAGCACACTAGATTGAAGTTCGGTTTGTTTACACTGTTTCAAAGTTTCACTAATGTTACCCATTAAACGCTAGCGATGGGATCTTCCAGACGTCTAAACATACGCCACAAAACCCTGATTCAGAAATGTTAACAACCTCTGCTATATTTCACGCAGATTAAATGGACTTGTATTGTTTAATCACCCTTAGGATATGTTGCCTGCTTTTTAATTTAGTCTTTTGACTGTTACCTGTGATACGCAGGCTTCATAACCTCTGTTCTCAGCTAAATATCGTTTTGTTTATTTCGCTCATTGTTTTCTCGTTTAGGGCAACGCGTTTTTTTTAGAAACTTGGGCCATACGCCGCTGGCCATGGAATGGTGTGAAATTACCGCATTGAATGTTCCATGTTCACCGTCATATGCATACCATCTTCGGGATGCTCAAACTTATGTACTTTAACCTGTTTTAAATATAGAGTTCTGCTCAACCCGGGGCTAGAGGGCGTGAACGATAGCAAGTACTTTTTCACTACCGTTCATGAACAGTCCCAATCAAACCGAGACTGCAATATTTTTTGTATTTATTGTGTCCGACGATGTCCAAATGTCTCTTTTCATACCTTTTTTGTTTGTTAAAAACAACAACAGAGGAATCTTCTAAATATGTATAAAGAGCCAGTATTTCTGTTAAGAATCCAGCTTACCTTTCAGTATATCAACCCTTAACCCGTTACATATATATAATGGACTGTTCTTTCTTTGAATTAAGACCATTCCATTTATGTGACAAATGGGTGTTTTGGGGGATATGACTGATCAGCAGCCGGGGACGCAAAGGCTATTATAGTCGTGGTTAGCGGGTTAAGGGTTAAATGACGTTAAATAAATTTATCATGCACTTTTCTGCCTAATAAAGGGGTGACCTAATTTATTAGGAACTGACCAATAAAGCAAATCAATGCGGAATCCCTCGACGTTTATTGTACGTAACGTTTTCTGACGTCATGCACGTAACGTTTCCTGACGTCATTAAACAAACAAAAAACGACAACATGGCGGCGTCCACGATAAGCGTAACATTCTGAGAAATTGGTAATAAAAGTAAGTCATACAGAAAATGTGGAAAATCTACATGATTAATAGAATATTATGTCAGTGCCTTTTACAATCAAGTTTAATATGAATATAGGTACTACCTATGAAACGGGCAAACACTCTAGTCATTTTGGTAGAACTTGATACATCGTCATAAATTGTTAACTATCGTATAATAATAGTTATTTCGGTTAAAGATCACACACATTACACACACAATTGTAAAAGTAATGTATACACGTACAGTCAAAATTGAAATTAATATTATGTTTTAAGTATTGTGTTTAACCATATTTAAAATTTTAATTTATGTTTTAAGAGCACACTTTTGCTTAAAACATTTTTTGTTTAAAATACATACATATTTATAAAAAACAAATCATGTTCTTTAAACCATGGATGGCCTATGAAAGGCTAAGTTTTATTACTAATGGGGTCCATGTTTTTGCGAAATGTTAAACTTCTGTAGTTTTGTAACATATGCATAATTAAGCTAGCTCAAACCAAATTTGATAACGCTACAGTGCCTTAGGGTGTATAGAATCATCGGTAGTAAAGAACATACAGCATACATTTATGGTGAAATGATTTGGTGCGATGTTTTACTTGACTAAGCGTAACACCTTTCATCAAAAAAAACACTTTACTGACCGAATGTGTTGTGTTTTTTTTGTGTTTTTTTAAAGTAATCATCAAATAAGTTAACTTGTTTAAGTTTAGCACTTCTAAGGATACAATGAAATGATGTTAATATTGGTGCAAAATAACCTATTAAATAATTCAAAGTTATAGGACAATAAATTCAGAAATTTTGTCATCCAATTAAAAGTGTAAATTTAAATCGGAAACTTAATAGATCTTTTAAACTCGATAGTAAAAGAGCCTCGTCATTCTTCATTTTCGAGCCGAGCCTAATAAACTTAATAGTAAAAGGCACTGACATAATATTCTTTATGTATTTGCAGCGAAAACGAAATTATACATATATTGCACTGATGTACATGACGTCATCAAACTCGATGGAAATTATATCAATTATAATGACCGCGTGTCAAAACTCGTGTTCTACAGAACCGAGAAACCGTTCAGGTCTCACACCTTAATTAATTAATTTCCCATAGGGTTACTGTACAGCCTTTTCCAACATCTGAGCTTCAAAGCTGGGCAACATACATTGTTGTTAGTAGTATAGATACTGGGGGTATAAGCACAGTTCATCCCGCGCGACAAACAATCAGCAGTTATCAAGTTGTCTCCAGTTACCCTTACACAAATATGCAAACGCCAAATGACGATGGTATGCTTGCTGTCAGACCCCTCACAACTATATAAACTGCTTGATTACCCTTCGCTCAGGAAGAACTTTACCCATACCCCTAGTATCTTCTTTTTTTTTTTGTAAATAACTGAAACATTTGCAACTTATTAAACAACGTTAGGCGGAACCGGAGAGTAGTCTTCATCATCGCTGTACATATCACGGAATTTACTTATACGCCAATGTATCTTGCCCATTATTTAGTATGTATCTTTTATCATCATAAGCTGACAAACTATTTTTATTGATTTCATAGCTGCTTATGTTATGCTTTTGTGATCTAATAACTTTTATCTCATGGTGGGCTTCTGTTGCCGTAAACAAAATGTCTTTGTAATTATCATGTGTTATATTTTTTTAACAACGCACTTTTTGACACCTTTGCATTTGTTTGTACTAACCTCATTATCTAACACATACGAATATAGTTTACTTCGCAGACTAACAAATTCAATAATAGGTATACCACAAGTTTCATCTTTCATTTTGCCAATAACCTTTTTATTATCATTAAAATGAAACTTACTTTTTGGATCATAATCACAATTATCAAAAAGTTCTTTATCCTTGTAAAAGTCTGCATACACATCTTTTGTTTTTATTTCATAACACAAGGAATCGGTATCAGTAAATGACAATTGAGCTTTTTTATCCTATTTATTTTTAATGTAGTGTAATGGAAATAATACATCAAATATTTTGACAATTCTAAAATACACATACCAACATAACAAGGACGATTTAAAACTAATCGTTCTTTCATTCTGTTTATAGCAAATACATTTTCATTAAACATATTGCAAGAAATAAATGAAGGTCTTGCTGCATATTTTAAAAGGACCTCCTCATCGTAAGTTAATTTAACATTAATTCTCTTTCTCAAATTTTCTATAGTTTTACCAAAAACTGAATTGTTCATTAGTTTGAAGAAATCCTTTTCAAAAGTATTTTTACCAGCTGTTCTCTTAGCAGTATTAACGTCTATTTATGGCTTTAACCACTTTGATTCATCAAACTGTAGTGTTCGATGTATTTTTGTTACCTTCAATCCAAGCTTTTTATACAGTTTTAAGTATCTGTAATGCACAACATACTTTTCTTTATTTTTTAGTGTTGTGACAAGTTTATTAACATTGCAAGATCCCAAGTTAAACTTTTGTTTTAAATTTTACAATAGTCCGACAACCACTCATCTTTAATATTTAAACTTTCCGGGGCAAGAGGATAATCATTATGCGAGTCATGCAGTTTTTTGGGATATTCGATATCACACTCAACAATGTAATTTGATTTTCCTTTTTCAATCTTATTAATCCACTTAAAGTTACTAGTAGGCAACGGTTGGCACATAGCCCACCCATACACGTTATTAGCTTCAAGATATATTATGTACTTGCTTTCTTTTTTCTTGTCATAGTTTTTCATATATTTATTGTTAGCCTGTGAATATCTGTTTGCAATATAACTTGTACTGCCTCTTAATCCTTTTTCCACAAACAAATATTGATCAATATCAGTTATTAAATCAAGTTGGATACCAGTCATCTTAAGACATGCATCACAAGCTAAACCAGGGCTACTGAAGTAATGACAAGGATCTAATTTGTAATACTCAATGCATGCTTTTCTAAAGTTTTCAAAAACGTCTGCAAGCAGCAGCACATCAGTCTTAAGATACAAATCATGATATTCTCCCATATTTGTAATCTTAAATGTTTTCCATATTTGTTTAGCATGATCATAATCTACATCTGAAATGTGCTCATCATTTAATTGAGAATAAAAGTTATTTTTGCTAGGTAATTTAGCTTCCTTAAAACGTTCAAAACTGTTCATGTAATCATAAGGATAAACGCCTTTTCTTTTTATTAATTCTAGCTTGTTACCAGAGTATTCCTGAGAGGTATACTGAAACGAAGGGATGTTTTTTACTAAATTATCAAGCGATTGGGACATAAACTGGAAACTGTCAATAAACACTAAACGTTTTCCTAACATAAAAGCCATATACTTTTCCATGTTATTTGGTATAACATTTATGTGTTGTTTTTTAAACTTCCCGCTGTGTTGCATTATAAAGTGAGAATCATATCTTCTCAAGTTATGAAACAAGACAGGTATTTTTCTAGTCAGCTTGAAATTTATGTTACATATGTTGTGAGCGCTTCCCCTATACTTTCCAGTTATATGACAATGATCCCTAACTTTTTTGATGAAGTTTTTATATACCACTTTATTACCCGCGTTATCTTTTTTGAGAGTTGTTACAAAACCATGACCACAAATATGGCATGATTTAGATTTTTGGAATCTAGCTTCTTCTTCTCTTGACATCACCAAATCTTTCTTAAAATGCGTATTCATAGTTTTCTTACACCATTCCTCTTCTTCTATCATTTTTTCTAAAAACTTGTAAACAGCATTTGGTCCTCTGTATGTTACAACTGGTTTTGAATATTGATCATCATAACACCAAACAACCTTATACCCATAACTGCAATCAGTATGCTTTTGATATGCTTCTGTATATGATTTTTTAGGATTGTTTGATGCTGAAGAAATACTTTCGGTTACTGCTTCAAAATCAGCATATATAACAAAGGGAACCATTAGTTGCCTTTTGTATTTTTTAAAATAAACTTTTTCATCTTCGCTCGGCATTTTTATTGCTTGTTTTCCATTAAGTGAAAGACAATCAGGCTTATGTTTTTCTAAAACTCTTTCTGATGTAAAGCATTGTAGGCATGTTTTACAAAACCATTTTCTTCCATTGTGTGTTGTTTGATTAAACATTAACCTGTTAAAATCCTTTATCCACACATAATGATTTTTTTCTTTTTCGGTAATCAAAAGCATATCACATGTTTCCTCTGTTTTATTTTTTGATATGTGCAAAGGTTATACCTGATTATTTTTATATCCAAATATGTTAAAACAAATGTTGTTTTGTTTTTCTATTTTTTGAATTTGTTGAATTGTAACAGGAACTATTATTCTCTTATAATCAAGATCACCAATATGCTTTTTATAATTTGATATTCTTTGAGGATTTTTTCCAACAGGAAATTTACAAGCTAAATGGCACCATCTAAAGCACTCGTTATCTTCATTTTTTATATTGATTAAACCTTTTTTGTGGTGTTGCAGTTCTTTTGATAAATCTAAATACGAGCTACCTCACAAAGGCTTTACTTTACTCGATTTATGTAGTGTGCATCAACTGTTGCAACTCTCGAACCACTTCCTTCAGAAAGCCATATGCCAATGTTATTCATTATTTGTATAGCTGCTTTAATTAGCGCAAAATCAATTTGAGTTTTCTTTTTTAAGATTAATTCTGCTTTGGAAGCAAAATAAGCTATTTTTAAAAACGGTTATTTTACCTTTTGTATCATGTGTTGATTTATCCAAAGTACATTTTAAAATAACATTCATTTTAAGACCGTTTGTTTGCTCTAATTCCTTTTCGAGGGTGCATATAACAAGTGGTTTTGTAACCCAAAGTTGTGCAAGTGAATCAAGTCAAATATAATATTAACTTGAAAAACTTTCATATATTGCTTTGATGATTTTTCTTTTTCCACAACTTTACTATGTTTTTCTGATGATGATTTTTTAATTTCCAAATCTTATTCTTCTATTAGTAATTTTACACTTTTTATAGCTTCTCTAGCCATTTTTTCAATCTCCAAATCTTTGCTATATTCTTTTGTTAATTTTACAAATTTCACAGCTTTTCTAACCATTATATAATATTACATGATATTTTTTTTTAAAGCCTATATTTAATTTATTTAATTATTTTTCAACAATGGTACTAAATATCTCTAATTTCGTCACCATCTATTTTCTCAACATAAATTGTATCATCATTGGTATCAGCGTCATTATCTTCTAATACTTCAAGAATATCTATTCCTCCATCTAGAAAAATGTCCAAGTATTTCCAGAAGCATTCTTTTACGAGAGTCCTGTCATCTATCATCTGGTTGATTTTTACATGATATTTACAGTATCTCTCGAAATAATCGGTTTCAAGATCACCTCCGGCTGTTAGCAATCTTATTTATTTCACGTGCTCACAATAGTTTATAAAGTCGTTTTTGTTAAGAAGCTTTTCATTAATCAACTCTTTCATGCTTTAAATAAACATTTCAAAGTCTTTGTAGCACCCAATATCAGTATTAATTATATGAGTTTTTTTTAATTTGCTGATTAATTCATCCTTAAAATACTCAACATCCTTGGCTACCGCATCTGCTCGTATTTCACTAAAAATCCTAATTTGTTTTATCGCCAGGTCTGTAAGAAGCTTTCTAGCAGTATAAGCTTCATGCTCGGTCTTTATCGCCCCGTCTTTTTCAAAAGCTGCAATATCTTCTTCCAATCGTTTCATATGACTTTCTTCAAAGTCTTTGATCTCCATGTTTGCTTTAGTTAAAAGAGTCTGTTCGTAGACAGCTAATTTTTCATAAATATTTTTTTCCTCGTCAAAGTGTTTTCGTTCTTCTTCTGCATAACTTCCCATATACTATAGATTATATTATTTAATAATTAATTTTAAGCTTTTGATAAACATTTCAAAGTTTTCATAACGCTCAATATCAATATCATCCATATGATCTTTTATCTCCTTAATTAATTCTTTCTTGAAATTCTCAACCTTTAAGTCTACTGCGTCTGCTTGGTCTTTTTTAAAAATATTAATTTCTTCTGTCGTCATGTCTATGAGTGTCTTTATTAACTGGCCGCTGTTACTCAATTTAATAGCTTCCACCAAGCGTTCCATCCGGTTTTTTTTAAACTCTTCAATCTCCTCTGTCGTCTTGATCATGAGGGTCTTTTTCAAGTGAGCTACTGTTTCTGTATAACTTTTCATATACTATAGATAACATTATTTTTATTTAACCGGCATAAACAACAATATCAATTCCTTTGTCTAACAAAATGCTGCAGCAAGGAATAAAGATATAATTCTATAGTATAGTATAATGAATTGCAAATATTGTGAAAGAGTTTTGGATATTATTGATTCCCCTGGGGTATGTTTAGATTGTATCTTATTTTACATGACTGATCAAAAGAAGCTTTGTGAATATTGTGTCCAAACCAAGCTGTGTTACAAATGTGCTAATACATGTATTAATTGTAATGGCACTTATGAAGTGTTTGATAACGAGCGTATTTGCCTTAATTGTGGAGTTCACAACGGTTACAATCTTATTGCAGGTTACAACTACAGCCGAAAGAAAAATATTTACCACAGAAAGTACCATTTAGATAAATACTTGGTAGCATATGCTTTGTCTTCTACAAATAGACGAAGATCTGAAGATTTGTTTTACAAAATTACAAAATTTTGGATAAAATAGAGGGTCGAAAAAGTTCAATCAAATTTGAATACATTTTTCAGAAAATATTTAAAATATTAAAAATAAAAAATAAACAAAACCGATTAAAACAAAATCTACTAGAGAAAAGTATGATAGGATATGGAAACAAGTTGAAAAAGAATAACGACTGGATGCCATGACCGTTTAACTTAAACCTTTGCATATAAATTTCCAGAGGTTCCGTGAAATTATCATTCTTTTGAATTTCTAATATTTTATTAAAGACAATTCTAATTATCTCCTCATCATTTTCTAGTCCTGTGGTCGTTTGGACATATGATAGAAGTTGTTTGAAACTTCTATGATGTGTTTTTAAGAAAGTATTTTTTTCTGCTATTCTTGTTTTACGCACTAAAACAGCAACTGCTGGAGGAACTGTGCCAACTACAGCCACGAAAACTAGAACTTGCATCCGACAGGAATTGTCGGACCCTGCATCCGACAGGAATTGTCGGAACCAATGCCAATACGGCAGGACAACCAATTATCCCACTGGCAATCTGTAATGTTGTGTTTATAATACCACACAATTTATAACTGCGCCTGTATGCAGCTACAAGTCGCGTCAGGTAATCAATCAATTCTTCATTGGTTTCCATGTGTAATTATTGTTAGACAATAATTTAATTAAAAATATTTAGAAAATAGTTGCTCATGTTCTTTGGGTGACATTTCGCCTATTTTTAATAATTCATCAATTATGCTATTACCTTTATTTATTAGCTGTGGACTATTATTTCCTGATTCGATACCTCCGCATACTAACTCCAGATCACTAATCAAATCGTCAGGACTATTGTAATATTTAACATCAGCACAACCTCCTAAAATCTTCTTAAACTTTGAAGAACCTTTATGAATTGGTAAACCAGATAATTGTGTTAGTTCCTTGAAAGCATTCTGAGACAGTTTTGAATAAGTTTTTTTACTCGTGCAACCAACCCATTTATAAATACTGAAGAATCTTTTGATTGTATTGATGTAGGGCCGCTATTATTAAATCCGGACGTTATGTATTTGAAATAGACTTTACTTATACAGGAGGGGACGTAATACATTTTTATCTTAGGAATGCGGGGCGGCAAAAGTTATTATATCCAAAACTAGAAAATGACAAACGAACAATAAAAGGAACATTTGAACTATTTCTAACAGTGAATAGAGCATTATTTTTCGGATCAGCTGTAGAAATTAGCACTACCCACGTTTTCAATTTCGAAATATCAAGTTTTAAAATGTTTTATTTAGGGGATTAATTTTATCTATTTATATTATATGGAACAAACAATTATATTATCATCAGAAAAAGCTTCAATAATTAATAACTCAAATACACCAAATAATTTTACAACTGTATTTGACAGACAATTAATATTAGGCAAGAACAAACAGTATGGCATTGGACTCGATAAGATTAATTCTATGACTTACTCATGGTATAATATTAGTGAAGATTTTACTAACAAAGTGATAAGGTATCACAATGGAACAGATTGGAAAACTATTAGTTTTGCAAATGGAAATTATAGTTATGCTGATATCGATAATTACATAAAAGAAACATTGACTGTAAACAATACAATACAATACAATATCTTTATTCAGCAATTAAACATACAACACATGTTTATAGCCTACACAATTACATGAAAGTATGCAGATAGTGAGAACATGAACACTTATCCATATTAAACAAATAAACATACAATTACATCATATCAGATTTACTGAGAAGCACATTATTTCAAAATCGCTATAATAAAAAAATAAGCATTTAACATCAGGAAATTTCCTTTATGTACTATTTCTTAATTTGAGAGCATAGAATATAAATTTAGCTAAGTATACAACTGTACATTTTGACTTTGATGTCATAAGCGAATCAAACTTGTTCAAATTTGGCCATCGGCAATACTAAGGTTTAAGATATGTATGTCTTAATTCTCTATAAATTGGACAAACAAGCAAAAAGTGGTATTCGTTTTCAATAAAATTCATATTGCAAAAGCTGCATTTTCTTTCATCCCTATGAATAGTTTCATATATTCCGCTTTCTATGGCGAGGTTATGCGAAGACAATCTAAATCTGCAAAGAGCTATTCTAAATTTTTTCTCCATATCAATATCTAAATAATGTTCCAAGTTAAAATCGTGCTTAAAACGACAGTAAGTAACAAGTCTGTTGGAATTATTTATATTTGCATCCCAGCTTTGATGATATATGTCTAATATATTTTGTTGGATGAGTTCATAGTTAATGTGTTCTATATCATATTGATTTAACCCAATATTTGTCATACCTAACGTCTCCAATATTGATTTTATTTGGTATGCCCAATTTGACCCGTTATATGATATATTATTATCTGCGTCGCTTTTTTGTAATTTATTTATTTTCTTAGCAATACTGTTATCTCCTAATTTCAATAATTTAATCCAATACTTTACCATACTTAGTTTTCTCTTTATATAGAGCGGAACTCTACCTAGTTCACCATATAAACCTGTAAGATTTGTCGACCTTTTTACAGTTAAAATCTTCCTGCAAAATTTTGTATGTATAAGTTCGACGTCTTTTGCATCATGTGATCCCCAAACTTCCGAACTATAATTTAATACAGACGCCACTAAAGTGTCAAACAGCTTGCATTTCTCAGAAATGGGTAATTCTATTCGATTAAAAACAGAGAAAAGATTATGCAGTGCAAACGATGCATGTTGTGCCAATCGTTTTTGCGTTCTAAACCAATTACCGTTTTTATAAAAGTGAATCCCAAGATATTTAAAGGAATTAACTATTTCTAATGTTATATCATTAAGTATGAACTCATATGTAGTGTGACGACCTTTTTCAAAAATCATTATTTTTGTTTTTGCTGTATTTATTTTCAGACCCCATGTATGACAATATGATTCTATATCGTTCAACATAGACTGTAACGTATCGGGAGATAAAGCAAAGACTACTGCATCGTCCGCGTAAAGAAGCATGAATATTTTAAGATCATCTATCGTAAAAATGTCTTCTAAATCAGAGTTACCATTTGATACAATATCGTTTATAAACATCATAAACATCAGAGGAGAGCTCGGATCTCCTTGTTTTACTCCGATATGTGATTCCACAAAGTCTGATAAAGCAGACTTATATCGTATACATGACTTTACCACAGTGTACATAGATTTAATGGCATTTACAATTTTAAGACTTACATTTTGGGCTAAAAGCTTATGCCATAAAAGTGAGCGGACTATTCTATCGAATGCTTTTTCATAGTCTATGAAAGCACAATACAGTTTTTTTCCTAAGCTTAACACCTTTGCAATAATAGAATAAAATACAAATATACAATCTACAGTAGATTTACCCTTTTGAAATCCAAACTGGTTTTGCGATATCTTATCGTATTTGTCTGACCATATAGTGACACGATTAAGTAAAATTTGAGAATATATTTTTCCCAATACATTTATAAGTGTGATTCCCCTATAATTGTTTGCATCATCATTATTTCCATTTTTAAAGACTGGAATGATAATTACTTCACCCCATGTTACAGGGTATTCACCGTTATCTAACAGACGGTTATACAGTTTTAATACAAATGGTGAGATTATATCATAACATGATTGAACTATTTCGCTATTTAAATTATCCAATCCGCAAGATTTATGATTCTTCTGGTGGAAAATCGCGGCTCGTAGTTCGTTTTCTGTTATCTCCGCGTCTAATTCTTGATCGAATATACCTTCTATGTCCGGAGGCTGTTGTTCTGACTCGTTTGCGTTTCCGTACATTTTTTTAAAATGATCGAATAGATCTGTGATATTTAATTTTTTTGCGTCAGCTGATTTGTTTTTATATTTCATTTTTAAAGATTTCCAAAAGTTTCGAGGTTGTTTTTTTGCTAAAGCTTGTAATCGTTTGCCTTCACTTATTTTATATTTGTTTCTAGATTTCCGTTTCACGCGATTATAAATAGAGCGCGTTGAAATAAATACATGTTTGTTTGCGTCATTCTTTTCTTTTACAAATGCATTTCTTGCTGTTTTAAAATCGCGCTTAGCTTGATAACATTCTCCGTTAAACCAGTCTTTATTATTAAACTCAGATTCCTCCGATTTATTTTGTTTTTTATAAGATTTACCAAATACGCTGAATGCGCTGTCATACATGTAAGTTGTGAACGAATTGACTATGTCGTCGATTTGATTATTGTTTATGTTTACATCGTCGAGCATGCTTTGCATTCGCTCATTGTTATTCATGAGTACGTCTCTAAACGAGTTGATCTTGGACTCGTCCCACACGATTTTATTTTGCATCGGTTCATTTACTATGTCGGGGGCAGGTGCATTATTTCGTGCTAGTTTTGTTTTAAAACAAGTATATACTGGCGCATGATCAGAAAATTCGTTAAAATCTAATATCTTAAAGTTTGAAATACAACTACAATCTGAGAAATTAAGTAATAGATAATCTACGGTGCTCATACCACCTGTATGGGAACAAAACGTGAATTCTCCCAAATTACTATCTGAAAACAAACGCCCATTCGCAATTATCAGTCCAGTTGTTTGACATAATTGAAGTAAACGACGCCCATTCATATCGATCACGTGATCTTTATTTACTCGTGGAGGAATGATTTCCGTGTTTACTATCGAGTCGTCATCTTCTAAATATCGGTCAAAATCGAGAAGATCAGGTAAATTCGATGTTCTACTATTGAGGTCACCCATTGTGAAAATTTTACCTTGATTACTATATTTTTCAATACCTATTTCAAGTTGTTCGAAAAAATCAATTTCTTCATTATTTAAAACGTTTGAGTTTGTTGGTAAAATATACATGTTACATAAATATACATCATAATCAAATGCAAATAAATCATGTGATAATTTAACCCACATAATGCCACACTGATTTTTTTCAATAATTGTTATTTTTCCTTTTAATCTGTCTTTGTAATAAATGGATATTCCACCACTATATCGTCCTTTTCTAACATTTGGTGATTTATTTCCAAATATGTGATCACAAACGAATCCTTGTATCTCTAAATTTAAGATGTTATTTTTATTTAACCAAGTTTCTGAAAAAAATAGGATGTCATAGTGCTTTATAAAGTCAATAAAATCAGTGTCAGCTAATTTTCTGCAAAGTCCATTTACATTCCACGATATAATGTCGAGGTGCTCCTCGTGACCTCCCTAGTTGTGTCCGGTTGCTGGCTTATATTCGTGTCCGTTCACGTACAGTTTGTCTTTGACCATTTTGACATTGTTTCCTTTGTGTTTCTCCTGTTGCATTATGGGATATAATTCCTTCCTGGCTTCTCGTACTTGTTTTGGCCATTGTATGCCTATTCCAAGATTTGCGGTTTTCAAAGGCTCTGCGCAATCGTATGATTGTTGTCGAACAATTTCACGGTCTCTATAGTAGTGAAATTTAGCAACTATAGGGCGTGGTTTCTTGGCATCCTTGCCACCTATCCTGTGCACGCGATCAAATATCATATCACTGGCTTCTGCTAAATTAAGTTTGTGTATGCACAGATCTCTGACTAATTGTTCGCAGTTTTCAGTTTCATTTGTTTCCGGAAGTCCATAAAACAGTAAATTTTCCTGCATCGATCTCGACTCCAAATCAGTTATCTTTGATTTTAATAGCTGATTCTGCGATTGGAAGTGTTTAACATCTTGCTCCATGTTTTGACAAGCATTGTTTAGTTTTTTGATTTCAGATTTTGCAGATTTCATATCGTTATTTTGACTATCACTCGTTGCACTGAAAAAGGAGCATGCACTTTCGACCTCGGTTACCCGCGTTTCAATATTGTTGACCTTTGTTTCCAAATTTGTTACTTTCATATTAATTGCATTAACCGTTTTCTCTATATTGTCTATTTTTTTCATTTGGTTTTCCTACTCACTATTTGTTTTGTTCCGCTGACCGCGCTCGCGCCTAAACCGGTTTTGTCACCTCGGTCGATATCTTGATTTTGGCCGCCAATATCATTCAATGGAGAATTTGCTTTCCTCTTGGATTTTTGTCTTTTACGCGGTTGTATGTCCATTTTAACACTTGCCTTGATCGTCGACATGAGAACTGTATACTCATATTAACTTTAGTCCAAAAGTTGAAGCGAAAACATTGCATATTTCTTGTATATCCGCATTTTTTAACAGAGCGGTGTAAATCCTGTTCTCACTACTTCAGGACGTCACAGCATTCAGTAAACGGTGATTTACCCGATGACTCAACTGTCCCAATAAAAATTGAGTTTGATTTATCAAGTTCAAATGTTTGGTTACCGTCCATACTAATTTCATGCTTGATTTAAGAGAAACAAACTTTCACACCTTAATCGGGTTTGATAAAGATGCAGTTATAAGAGAAACTAAATTTGGAACTGTAACACCAAACATAACAAATTCTATCGATACATTGTATATCCACTGTGATTTGATAAGTAATTATATTGTTGATGGATCATACGGGGATGTTATTGATGAAATAAGTACAGCTGACCTTGCGAGATCGTATCCTTTTACAGATGAACCGATACGAGTCGGGTTCTGTGAGGTAAACAAAACGATCATTAACAGTATTAATATTTACATTACAGATTTCTCTTGTAAAATTATTAATCTTAATGGTGTCCACACATCATTTCGATTTGTTTTAAAGGAATTAATGTAATATATGTTATATATGACACGATTAAAAAAGTTTACGACACTAGTACGGGAACTTATACTGAAGTAGACAGATTAACCGGGGCTGGTATATATTGACATTTCTTCAAAGGTTGGACAAAAATATTTAGCGAGTCTGTGAAAACAGCAGGCAAGAAAGCATTAGAAACTGCTGGAAAACAAATCATAGAAAGTGGTTCTAACAACTTGGAGATGAAGTAGGAAAAATGGCTGCTGATAAATTAGTTTCAGTTATTAAACCTAAACCAAAAGGTGAGATAATGTTAAAAGAACTTACAAAGGCTGATAATAAAAAAGAAGTTGTAGCTGAAACTGAAGAAGATGTAAATGCAAAAATTAACAGATTACTATCTGGAAGAGGAACCAAATATATTCATGCAAGAATTAAACGATTGATTAAATAAAAAATAATATAATTACTAGTATACATAGATGTTTCGAGGTGATAAATATAATACTAGATATGAACATGTACCTATTCAGTTAGATACCCCCATAACTTTACCTGGAGCTAATACTAGACAAATAAAAGTGGCTACCAATTTACAATAAATGACAGAAGTTCTTACTTTGATTGGTATAACGCATTTTTTTGAAATAGGTTTTAAAGTAAACAAGCTTGCTGACGGAACTGGTTTTGCAGACGCTGACAGAATTGCTTTAATTAACGATGCAGCTTCGTTGATTAATCAAATGCAAGTAAAGCAAAATGGAAAAACAGTTTATGATGGAAATAATCTTTCAGATTTGTTAACGTTAAAAGTTTGCTTGAAATGTCTGGCGATTATGCGAAGACAACCGGAACAAACGAATACTTTTATTTAGATAATACGACTGCTACAGTACTTCAACATGATCAAGCTGGTTATAACCTAGGATTCGCGGCTCGTCATGCTTTATTCATAACTAATCAAAAAGTTGACTCTATAATTCCATTAAACAAATATTCCATCTTTGAAGGTTTGGAAACAAACATGCTGCCTCCTAGTCAGATTCAAATCAGCTTGCAACTAACAGATGATAATGTTTTAATTTTCAAAAATGCTACTGTTGGTGATAATGGCCGAGTGGTTATTAATAAATTAGTTTTGTGGATACCTAAACTGATATTTAACTCGGATGGTTTGGCTTATGTTATGTCAAATCCCATGACATAAACAAAGTGGACTTACCTCCGTGAGATGATACAAGAAAACGGAAGTTCTCAAGAAACCGAATCTGTATTTAGAATAACGGCTGGTGTTAAACATCCCAAACATGTTTTTTGTGTATTTGCAAAGATCAAACAAGAGTTCACACCAACAGCGAAATCCTCACCTTTTGGATACGTTTAAGGTAAATGCTGCTGATACTGATTGCTATTTACAAACAGCGAGATTGGAAGTTGGAAATGGGATATATTATCCGGAAACTGAATACAGCCATGATAATATTATAAGAATATTCAGAGATGTTATTAATTATTCTTACAAACAAATGATAAAACACTGGAACTTTACTCAATGTGGGTAATTTTAAAAATCTCTTCTGAATGATATATTTCGATTTAAGTTACAAGGGAAATGAGGTTAGTGTTGATCCAAAACAACTGAATTTGAGATATAAATTAAACACAGCTCCAGGAGATCCTTATAAAGCTTACTGCTCTGGTTCTCTATGAGGAAGATGTCGTTATTGATACTGTTGGCAATGAACTAGTTATTGTTTAATCTAACTTATATATGACTTACCAAAATTATTCAGTAAATTTGACAGATGGTCAGAAACGAAGTCTGGCAAAAGCGTATGATAACAAAAGTGAATTAACGCTCAGCTAAAGAATAATAAACTAACTGGGAATTTTCCGTTGTTATTGACAACACCTCAAATTAAAAATATTAAGAGGCAATAAACGACGGACACTGGTTAGATATAAATATATCAAAAACACAAATGAGATCTAAATCTAAAAACGGAGGCCTTTTGGGAGCATTAGCTGGTTTGTTGACTTAAACTATATTACCAACAGTTGCAAAATTTGCTCCAAAAATATTAAGGACCTCTGGCAACAAGAGCACTAAGTGGCTTGGCAAGTACTGGAATTGGTAAACTATTTGGAAATGGGATGGTAACTATTCCTAGTGACAAAAAACAAGCACTTCTTGGATCAAATAAATTAACACTTGCACAAAGAAACAAGATGATAAAATCTAAAGGTTATTGTCCTATTAAACTGACAAAGCAACAACAGGAAGATGGAGGATTTCTTGGAATGCTTGCATTATTAGAAATTCCATTGATTGGATCTCTTATTAGTTGCTTAACTGGAAAAGGTTTGCAAGTAGACAGAAAGGGAAAAAGGATTGCGAGTTGATCGTGGGAATGGTTTACAAGTAGACTCACAAATTAGACCATATAGAAGAACCCCATTCGTAAAAAAAAGTTAATTTTCAAAAACGAGCCTATCTCTAACTTAGACATAATAAAGTGGGTTAAGCGGCTAGGTATACAAAAATTCAGAGGACTGTTTAGTAAGAACAAATTACCGACAAAACAAATTAAACAAGAATGCGGTATTATTAATCTTGATGATTATAATGGATGATAATTATTACTTCGATCCATTTGGTTTGAGTCCACCAAAAGAAGTTTTAGCGTACATACCTAATATAAGATACAACACTCCAGTATCAAGATAAAACAAGTGTTCTATCTGGATATTTCTGTCTATTCTTCATTAAAAAGTCGCAAGAAGGAAATAGTACGTATGATATTCTTTACAAATTATTAAAACCTTACAAACCAGTAGAAAATAAAAAAATCATAAAATCATATTTTGTAAACGAATTTTAGGTTAAACAAAGTTTAGTCTAATCATATTATATATGAGTTATTGTATAAAAGAAAAAAATGGTTACTGAAAACATTAATCCTCGGTATGTTTTAACAAAAAATGGCTGAAGAATGTTAAGAGCAATATGTGCGTCTTGTGGTATTGCTAAAACACAGTTTGTTAAAAGTACACAAGGTGGAAATATTGATATTCATAAAGTGTTACTTCCTTTATTACCTAAAAAGGGGTTAACAATTCCTGGTTATAAATATTGCGGTCCTGGTAATCCGCTTGATAGTGGAGAACCTTCAAATGAATTATATGCTATTTGCAAAGATCATGATTATTGTTATGATGAAAATCCTAGTAATAAGTCAATCTGTGATAAAAACATGCTTGCTGGTTTAAAATCTAGTAAGTCTTAAACTACTGGAGAAAAGATTGCTAAGAATTTGATAGTCAAGCCTGTAATTAGCGCAAACTATAAACTTGGTCTTGGAGTATCAAAAAACAAGAAAAGGCGTTGAAATGGACTGACAAGTTAGCAGATGAACTTCATAAGCCTATACGAAGAAAGTTCACTCAACGCCGTGTGATTGTTAATGGAATTGCCGTGTGATTGTTAATGGAATTGATAAAATATGTTCTGCTGACTTGTTTGATATGCAGTCGTTTTCAAAGTATAATAAAGGTACTAAATACTTGCTTAGTGTTATTGACGTGTTTAGTAAATTTGCTTGGGTTGTGCCGATTCCGAATAAAACTGGTTTAGAAATTACTAAAGCATTCCACAAAATCAAAAGAATGGGGAGACAATGTAAATTGTTGTGGGTTGACCAGGGAGTACAATTTTACAATAAAATATTCAAGCAGTTCCTAATAATATCGAAAATTATCACACGTTTAATTTTGGAAAAGCATTAGTAATTGAACGATTTAACAGAACATTAAAATAGAGGATGTGGAAGTATTTTACAACAAACAATACAAACCATCGGAGTATTAAAATGACACCGACTGAAGCAAGTGATAAAAAGAATAAAGGAATGGAGTATTTCAACTTGTATGGAAAAATGAGAAGTAATCAAATTAAGCCGAAGTTTAAAATAGGGGATAATGTTAGAATCAGCAAATATAAAATAACGTTCGAGAAAGGTTATACTCCAAAGTGGGCTGAATTGGACTGAAGAAATATTTATTGTTGATAACATTCAAAACAAAAATCCTGTGACATACAAAATAAAAGATTTAAACAACCAAAACATTGATTGAAGCTTATATGAATTAGAAATGATAAATGCAAAGCAAGAAATATTTAGGATTGCAAAAGTAATACGACGCGATTACAAAAAGAAACAAGCATTGATTAAATGGAAGGGTTATAATGAGGATTTCAATAGTTGGGTCTCATTCAAGGATGTTGAAAATATTAAATAATAACTCAAAAATAAATTATGCATAGTAAGTTATTTACAAAAAGGAGACGGTGGATATTATTCATAATAAAATAATAGATACTAGGGGTATGGGTAAAGTTCTTCCTGAGCGAAGGGTAATCAAGCAGTTCGTATAGTTGTGATGGGTCTGACAGCAAGCATACCATCGTCATTTGGCGTTTGCATCTTTGTGTTAAGGGTAACTGGAGACAACTTGATAACTGCTGATTGTGTGTCGCGAGGGGAGAAACTGTGATTATACCCCCAGTATACTTCAGTATAGCCAAGACCAGTAATTTCAAACAGTAAAATACATAAGTTAGCCAGTTTTGTTTTCTCGCTCATGTTTATGTGACCCCGATGGAAAATACTAAATTCATACACTATCTAGCTGAATATGTGGTGCTTACACTTCTGAAATTTGAATGAAACCTCATATCAGCATGGGATTTTCTGTATCATCTGTCTTTTACACTGCAGATGTATGCTAAAGCAAAGAAAAACCTATTTTTCCATTTAAAAATTGTCTAAAATTGAGAAAAAAATAAAATTATTTTCTGTTTTCCTTTTGTCAGGGGAGATAATAGAGGTGTGAGACCTATGATGACGTCATTCTTTAGATTCCTTGATCCAACAATGTCCCGCCTGGATTAAGGTGTTTTCTAATGTAACCTGTAAAGCCAGAGTCGGGATAGTTATATATACTAAAGGTAAAAAGAAACGTAACTCGGTAATTTCAAATATATTATTTGCCGCACACTCAATTCCTAAAATTATTCCAGAGAAATTCAAAGATATTTAGTTCAAGAAAAAAAAAAGTTGCTGTTAGTCAGAGAAAGGACAAAACTGGACTGTTGTAGACTTTTTAATCACAGTTCCCGTTGTAAAAATGTTGAAGTTCCGCTTTGAAACGTTGAGCCATTTCATGTACTGTATTTAATATAAAGAGATAATGAATAATGAAACTTCAAAGGAATAACATTTGGTGTGTTATGAGTTTTTTTAGTTTTTTTTTCCGAATGGAAAGATCTAATGTAGCCATGAACCATTCAATTAACAGCAGCATATTATACATACAATATATAGCGAACTATTCCGAGTTGCGTTTCTTCTTTCCTTTGGTGTATATTTTAAATTACACAATATTATATACTCATAATTTCCTATTATAATATATATACTATATTTTATATACAGAAAGGGAAAAAAAACGCATAATCAAAAAATTGCCTATACTAACCTATTATATACAAATAATTCTACGTAATATTCCAAATATATCTCAACGTCTTTTGTACGAAAAGGGGCTACAAGTAATTACAGAAAGGACAACTCTGTCATGTAGTAGACCTTTTAATCAAAGTATACTTTGTTACAAGACATTTACAGATGTTGAAAGTTTCGCTTGAAAAAGCCAAGCCATTTCAGTATTGTGTTTAATGTTAAGAGATTGCAACGTTTAAAGCCTAAGTTTGCTCACCTGCTTGAGCCAAATGCGCATTCTGTCGATAATGAAACTTTAAAGGCGTAACCATTGGTGTGTTTGGTGCTGTTTAAACCTTCTTTTCGGAAGGACAGGCCTAATGTCGCCCTGTAACATCCGATTAGCAGTAGCATATTAAACATGCACTATATAGCGGAAATGCCCATTATGCGTTTCTTTTTCCTTTCAGTAATAAACCGATGACGATGAATCTGCATTTCCTATTGATTTTGGCGGTAACTGTGGAAACGACGTACAGTAGACACGTGATTGATCTCACCCACACGTTAGACGAAGATTCACCCAAATGGCCACTCGAAGATTACAAAGGATCGTATTTTAAGAGGGAAATCGTGCAAGAACAGTACATTGAAAGTAATACCTGGTATGTATACTAGAATGACATTTGGTTCACAAGTTATATAATTTAATTAGATGAGTTATTTTATACGCCTGTTATGTATCGTCACAGTGTGGTTGCCGGGGCAAAATATAACCCTGCAAATCCAGCTAGATGTAGAAGGGTTAATTTGGATGATCGTTTGAGAGCTCTTTCGGCATCTCTTTTGGGAGTCTTGATGCAGGATATATAGAGCAACACTATATTGTTCAATGACCATTTTGTATTGTTATTAATTACATTATCAAATGTGATACAATATTCCTTTTCACAAACTTCGTCAAACGATCAGTTTTATACGGTTATATGAACACATTTTTTGTTTTGTGTTAATTTTTTTATATACCCCATGTTACAGATCTTTTTCCTTTCTTATTTTGTTGTTTTGGTTCCTCGGTCATCTGTGAGTTAAATTGTTTACCCGGAGTTTTCTCTTTTTTGGTTGGTTTTTGGTTTGGAATCTTATGTAAACATATGTGGAGTAATACCTTATGAAGTCTGTATAATTGTGGAATGTAACCTTATGTGGTTTTCATAATGTGTTTTCACACAATACTAAAAAGGAAAAGCAAATATGTAACCACTGAAGTATTATTTGTTAAATAATGCAGTGGGACGAGATCGGACACAATTTAAATTAGTGGAGTATAACCTTATGAGCTCTTAAAATTAATTGTATGTAACTTTATGAGGTTTTCATTATGTATTTTCACGTCAAAAAAAGAAACAAAAATGCAACCATTATATGTTTAATAACAGGACCAAAAATAGTGGTGTTCAACCTTACGAAGTCTGTATAATTAGTGGAATGCAACCTTATGCGGTTTTCATAATGTATTTTCACATATTACTAAAAAGAAAAAGCAAATATGCAACCATGCAACCATTATTGGTTAATTATGCAACGGATTGCGACGGGACAGGATGCGACACAACTTAAATTAGTAAAGTGTTACCTTATGAGGTCTTAAAATTAGTAGTACTTAACTTTATGAGGTTTTCATTATGTATTTTCACGTCAAAGAAAAAAGAAAAAGAAAATATGCCACCATTATATGTTAAATAACGGGACAAATAATAAAAAACTTTGTGGAATCTTAAGTAAAACATAGTGGAGTGTAACCTTATGAAGTCTGTATAATTAGTGGAATGTAACCTTACGTAGTTTCCATATGTGTTTTCACATCATACCAAAAATGAAAAGCAAATATGCAACCATGTTACTATTATCTGTTAAGTAATAAAACGGCGCGACGGACAATATTCGAAGCGGGTATAAAATAAAGACAGTAACCTATAATGAGAAAAATGGTCCAAGTCACAACACCCAAACGCAATGGCACCGTAGATGAAGTGTACCACAAACAAACGGCAAATTAACTATACAATGAAAGAGACAATACACAACAGAAGGAGTGGTGAAGACAGGATTACCGACTTGGAACGGTCAGTGGGCAATATGGCCCACCGGTTAGCTTAAATAGATTTTCAAGTGTACACAACCTCGCTATTATCTTGTCTTCAGCGCTCAAATTGGCAGACAGTGTAAATAAAAAAGTTATCCCATCAAAAGGAAATCTCTAACAATAGGCTTAATTAAGATAAATTAGGAAACAATATACGTATATGTTATTGCACAGATATATATATATATATATAAAAGCAACCTCAGGATGTATCCACAATTGCACTTTACAACCACAGCAGTTGAAACCTAACAGAAAACCAATCTAGCGTACGACCAGAAAAACCACGGGACAAAGGTTCATACACCATCAGGTGCAATCATGGAGTCCAACGAGGATGTCCGGTTATCCCACAAGAGAAAAACGAAGCGTAGTTACTGACTGTAGAGGGGTCAATTACCAAACATGAAGTGTGCTGTAATACTAGAGGGTCGTATACCTGTCGGACGAACTTCCTGAATAACTTTTTGGTCAGAAAATCCGTGAGACCCCTTTAATTTCCGAAGTTTATAGATCACATCTCCATAGAATAACGGTTGTGATATTCCTAGTCGCAGCACATTTTTATGTTGATGTTGTACTTTTCCAGCAGGTTTTTGTTGTTGCGTTGTGGGGATAGAACTTTGAGAACGATCTATGTAGTTTATGATAAAGAAAACTTGCTGAAGAAGTTTACTTGTAATAACTTGATTGCGATAATTGAAATCCTTAGGATCGTTGCATGCCCTGTCAAAACGAATTAGCTTGGAGCTATAAACCCCGTATGATGTAGCACGAGGTACTTCCCTATCTAAATGTGGATAGATAACGATGTCAAAGTTAAATTTATCTCTCTAACCCTAGCTTTTAGTATGTAGGTAAACATTTGAAATCGAGAGATGACGATCGAGGAATGCTGCTATGGAATCCGAACTGTTGGCTTTATTCAACGTGAGCTCTGATGGATAAATATTAGTAACTATATGAGCAAAGAACGGATTATCAATATTGAGTATGCAATAATATATAATGATAACTCTATATAAGCATTCATTTAAAATTGGTGGTCCTCTTCATAAAGACGAATGCATCCTTCATAAAGAAAAGAAGTACTCTATATAAATAAATAATAATAAGGGTAATCCCTTGGAAGCAACAAGCACAACCAAGGTAATAAAGTAGCAGACTCGGTTGTATTGAGTCTGTTCATGGGAGGTAATCTCTCACGACCCCTAACACCGTCGTAAGCAATATTCTACTTCAAAGCCATGTATATTGGGTTCGTTGGTCCCAGAGGACCAGTAAAAATAACACTACTGATTCGTAGCGCAGGGATACCTTTTACAGAAGCCACACTGCACTAAACGAACGCCAGTGTGAATGTTAATAAATACAGGGTGATCCTTTAGAAGAAACAAACACAACCGAGAGAATAAAGTAGCCGACTCGGTTTTATATATATTATACATGTGTGAACCACATTGCACTCGTGTATAACTATATACTGATCCGGCATCTTAGAATCCTTTGAAATAGTGGTTTCTACGTTTCTGCATAAATACATGTACACATGTTATCTACCATTTTACAGGATTGCTATTGGGGGCCGTATTTATACATGATATGAACAACCATTTCGCATCTACATGTATTTGTATAGATGCATAAACCACCATTCCATAGAATTTCTATTTGATCTGTTTACATGGACGAACCACTATGTTTTAGCTACCTATATGTATGTGTATAGATGCATAAACCACCATTCCATAGAATTTCTATTTGATCTGTTTACATGGACGAACTACTATGTTTTAGCTACCTATATGTATTTGTATAGATGCATAAACCACCATTCCATAGAATTTCTATTTGATCTGTTTACATGGACGAACCACTATGTTTTAGCTACCTATATGTATGTGTATAGATGCACAAACCACCTTTCCATATAATTTCTATTTGATCTGTTTACATGGACGAACCACTATGTTTTAGCTACCTATATGTATGTGTATAGATGCATAAACTACCATTCCATATAATTTCTATTTGATCTGTTTACATGGACGAACCACTATGTTTTAGCTACCTATATGTATGTGTATAGATGCATAAACCACCATTCCATAGAATTTCTATTTGATCTGTTTACATGGACGAACCACTATGTTTTAGCTACCTATATGTATGTGTATAGATGCATAAACCACCATTCCATATAATTTCTATTTGATCTGTTTACATGGACGAACCACTATGTTTTAGCTACCTATATGTATGTGTATAGATGCATCAATCACCATTCCATATAATTGCTATTTGATCTGTTTACATGGACGAACCACTATGTTTTAGCTAACTATATGTATGTGTATAGATGCATAAACCACCATTCCATATAATTTCTATTTGATCTGTTTACATGGACGAACCACTATGTTTTAGCTACTTGCATGTATGTGTATAGATGCATAAACCACCATTTCAAACAGAAGGAGTCACCAATTTACATATGTTTTATCGTATGTATCTGTACCAATTTACATATGTTTTATCGTATGTATCTGTACCAATTTACATATGTTTTATCGTATGTATCTGTACAATTTACATATGTTTTATCGTATGTATCTGTACCAATTTACATATGTTTTATCGTATGTAGCTGTACCAATTTACATATGTTTTATCGTATGTAGCTGTACCAATTTACATATGTTTTATCGTATGTATCTGTACCAATTTACATATGTTTTATCGTATGTATCTGTACCAATTTACAAATGTTTTATTGTATGCATCTGTACCAATTTACATATGTTTTATCGTATGTATCTGTATCAATTTACATATGTTTTATCGTATGTATCTGTACCAATTTACATATGTTTTATCGTATGTATCTGTACCAATTTACATATGTTTTATAGTATGTATTTGTACCAATTTACATATGTTTTATCGTATGTAGCTGTACCAATTTACATATGTGTTATCGTATGTAGCTGTACCAATTTACATATGGTTTATCGTATGTATCTGTACCAATTTACATATGTTTTATCGTATGTATCTGTACCAATTTACATATGTTTTATCGTATGTATCTGTACCAATTTACATACGTTTTATAGTATGTATCTGTACCGATTTACATATGTTTTATCGTATGTATCTGTACCAATTTACATACGTTTTATCGTATGTAGCTGTACCAATTTACATATATTTTATCGTATGTATCTGTACCAATTTACATATGTTTTATCGTATGTATCTGTACCAATTTACATATGTTTTATAGTATGTATTTGTACCAATTTACATATGTTTTATCGTATGTAGCTGTACCAATTTACATATGTTTTATCGTATGTATCTGTACCAATTAACATATGTTTTATCGTTTGTATCTGTTTACATGTAAGACTGGCTAAGTCCTAATGTTTGTTAATGTTTATACTATTTGAGACAACTCAAGCTGTCATCAAATACAATAGTCTGCATTAAGTCCCCTTTGAATTATTGGCTTCAAACATCAGTGGTTCAGAGCTATTCAGAAATGATTGGGATTTTAAGATTTTATTTTGATTCTAATTGCAAAAATACTAAAAAACAAAATAACCACTGGGACGACAGCCAGTCTATTTACTTGTATGATACACTATTTCACAGGTTTGCTATAGGAACTATCGATTTTTTTGAGCATATTGGCACGCACATGGATGCTCCATCACACTTTGGAAAAGGTCGTCATTCCCTAGACGAGATCCCGCTGGATAAGCTAATTGGCGCCGGAGTTGTGATTAACGTACGCCCACAAGCAAAATCCAACCCCGACTATGCTGTATCTGTTCAAGACATATATAGTAAGTGACGTTAATAAACGATGGCCGGCTTAAATATATACTTTATTGAAATGTAATGCATGTTCAGTTTTTGAGGAGAGTGCATTGGCTTGGAAATTCAACCTGAAAGTATTTATTAGTGTAAATCTCCATATTTGGACGACATACACTTTCAATACAAGCAGCCTACTCTTTAGAATAATGGTGTACATGATCATAATGTTTAATGACTTTTTCACCTCACTGATAATTGAACACAATTGCATTATTAATAAATATGCTTCTCGCTGTTCGTTGCTATACACTGACTGACTTTACCTTTAGCTTATTCAATAAGAAAAAAAATGTCGGACAGGGAAAGCATCATTCAAGGACGACAGTCAACCACAAAACACAAATACAAACACGCAAACAGACAAACGAAAAGGCAAAAGTAATAAAAAATGCAAACGACATCACAAACACAAAAGGGTTGACAATAGGGCTACCGCCTTGGAACGCATATTAGCGTACACAATAATCCCTGTTTTATTAAAATTAATTAATTGATATGTATTTCAGGGTATGAAAACATATATGGGCGCATTCAACCGAAATCCATAGTAATGATGAACTCTGGTTGGGCTGAGAAGTTCCCCAATCAAAACTTAATGTTTAGAACAGACGACTCTGGGTTTTCTCATTATCCAGGGTTCAGTATTGAGGCATGTGTTATGCTGTTACAAGAACGTCAGGTACATATGTCCTTATCAATGACTTTATCCCACAGGAAACTTTTGATTTACAACATCATTTCACCGGTAGTATTGTTGGTGATATTTTACGGTTCTGAAAGTACGATAGAGGTTTCTTTATGTTTTAATCTTATAGAAATGGGTACACAATAGAAAAAAAAGGTATATATATATATTATAAGAAAGAGAAAATACATAAATCTACAAAATACCTCTAAAAAGCACTGGAACCCTGGGAGGATACGAAAATGTTAGAATAAATTAATAGATTGGGGAAAAAACATTTCTGTTTGTTAAAAATTGTTAAGCGCTTTCAGCTTACGCCTTCATAGTGTAGTAATTATAGGTTTTAAGGTCAAACAAATTCCAACAGAAAGTATTTTAGGATTTTTAGAATCACTGACATTTGAATGAGTTTCAGAAAAAAAACTCCTCAAGATAAAGATGATGGGAAATGCTAAATTTTGGGGTAAAAGTTGCGTTTTTAAGAGAAAATCTCCGGAAACTGGAATAATTTTATAAAAAATCATTTGAGCAAATTAGAATTTTCTAACAGTGCAGAAATGCTCTTCCAAATACATCTCCATGTAAATCACGGTTTTATAGATGGATATTGGGTTAATAATATGAGATTTTGGGGCAAAACTTGGAAAAAATGAATAAAATCGTTGATTTCTGTAATACATTTGGTGTTGCTAGGCTATACATTAAAATAAATACTAAATGAGTTGTATGAGTTGATTTGCACAGTGAAAGGTACAGAGATGTGCCAGAAAAAAAATCCTTTAGCATACGACGATATAAATTACTTTATTTTTGGGTCTAAAAATGTGTTTTTCATAAAAAATCGCTGAAAAGAGGAATCATTCTGTAATAAGATGTTTGAACATAAACTTATCTAATGGACGTGATAAAATGGTGCACAATTATATACACAAATGTTTCAATGTATCGTAAGTTAATGTGAAAGTTCACATTGTGAGCTTTTGGGGCAATATGTTGGGAAAAAAATCGATGATTTCTGTAATACAGTCGTCGTACAGGCCTTTAAGCGAAAGAAGTAGGGAAATGAATTATAAAATGATAATCTATAATGGTTTTCCATAGAGCAAGATGCAAGGATGTGCCCCAAAAAAGTCATCAGGCGTATACTGTTGAAAAATGCATTATGTTCGGGTGGCAAACTGTTTTTTCATAAACAAATGTTGTAAACAGGAATCATTGTTAAACGGTATTTTGAATATACATAATCTACTTGAAGTGATATTATCCTATATATGCATATATCCAAATGTTTTACAGTATCAGAAATTTAGTTAGATGCTCAATTTTAAGGTCTGTAGCAAACAAAAGGCCCGTTGAATAAATGTCTAGTTACAATGGTTACGACCATGGATCATGTTTACATCATTTGGAAATTATATATATAAAACAATGAAGGAAAAACATGATAGTATAACCTTTTGATACACATATTGTATAAACTTCATTGAATATGTGGTGGAAATATTGTTCAAGCAATCAATACAACAGGGGTTATAATCATTTAAATAGCATATAATTATGGTAATTTATATTAAAATGGTGCAATATGTTTTATCTTTAGGTGTGATAATTACATTTTGATTAAACAGATCACCGGAAGCTGTATGATACGTTTTAAAAACACGTTCAAAGTAACTGTATGAAATTCAATTTTGAAATTTTGCGCAATACTCATGTCGAAGTTGTAGGAGCTTTTGTTCACATCACCTAATATTATTGCTTGTTTCTGTAAGAAAATAGTGATCAAATAACTAAAAATTTAATTTAAAAGAATCTCAATTTCTATAGAATTCATAGAGCTTACATTCTGGCACTGCATACATGAGATTCCATGCTTTCTACAAAAACCTGTTACACATTCAATGCTATAAATGTACACTCTGATTACATTGTTTTGGTTGTTCATAATGTATATAACCTTTCATTAACATGCAATGCCCACACTTCCGAAAAGCAATTATTTGTTGAAAACACCAAGGTTAAAAGACGATGATTGTGATGGAAGACTAGTGTGTTACTAGTGGGATAATCCATAGATTTAGCTAACTATCAGACATCCCTTGTATGAAAATGTTTGGTACAAACGTTGCCCAACTGGTGTTTTCAGCTGTAGCATTAATATTACTACACTTGTAAAACATGCATATCCATCACTATTATTATTTTTCCAAAATAACTTTGTACGTTAATATAAACTTTGTGTTTTTGACTAAACACCTCGCACTCTATAAAAAGCTATATACATGTATTTACATATGTATACAAGCTTGGTTACAAACAAGGGGCCTCGCTAACCCATTGGATATGGCCATAGCTTTGGAGCCACATGCCTCCGCCCCAATTGGTTTGCTCCCGAGGCTTGCATGATGGGAAACTTCATCCTACATCTTAAATACTCTGCCCTGCATGGGATCGCTCCTTTGCGGAGGCATGTCTGATGGGAACCTTCACCCTTCATGGCATCTCCATCTGAAATTGCATTCCCAATATAACCTAATATGAGTGTTAACCCCATTTCATTCAAGGTTACAAATACAAATAGCATCTGTGACGTGCAAATTATTGATACACTCAATTACTGTTCTACTCAATTGAACATGTTATGTTTTACGCATAACAAAACAGTTCATAGCATCACAGGGGTTAAGACATTTAATTATTCCAACATGCATCCTTTTATACAAAAAAAGCAAAAATATATTTTACTTTAGACACATGAAAATCTTCTAGTCCACTATCCCTATCAATTACAAAAATTATCAATGTTTGAGTATACTTGTTTTCAACATATCCGCATTGTGAGTATCTAATTCAATCTGGAATTAATGAAACTGGGCGAGAACATAAGGCAAAGTTTCATAACTCCCAAAATATTGTTTATACTGCTCAAATGATTTTTGAAAATCGGTTCATGTATATTTTGCATTTTTTTCACCCAAATCGTAAAGCCTCGTATGTGTGTGAACTTATTTCTGACACAGTAGTGCACATGCGCAACACTTATAATGCGCCAAACTGATACAAGAAAATGATCTTTCTACACTTTTTTAGTTTATAACCAAGTACTTTGTGTATGAAAAGGTTTATTCTATGCAATTGTTAAGCAAGTCGTCAAAAAAAATCACGATTTAAGCCTTCTTCTTAATTTCAAATACAATGACTTTGATATAAGTATGTACATTAAATAGTGAAACATTTTGTGACATCATTGTATTTTTTATTTAAGCTAAAACGATTTTAAAAACGATTCTGGTTTTCAGCGAATGTTGATGAAAATTGCATTGTTTCGCAAAAAAAAAGGCATTTACATTCATCATACCCTTGGATACCGACACATAGTTGCTCAGTGCTTTGTGGGAAACCGTTAGAAATGATCTCTTAGCATTCGCAACAGCTCGATAAATTCCATAGAATCATATTTCGAATGTATGTAGAAGGAATCCATACTGGCTATGTCATACAAATATGGCGGCGCCCTAGACCCCAGCAGATTCCCTCCAAAGGCATTTAAAAGTCAAACCCAAAATTATCATCAGTTTTACAATGTCATTTGGCCGATAGATTTATATATATTTTATTTACATGGAATCGCTGCTGATATAACCTTCATATTTATTGTAGCAATAAACATGCAATACAGATCTTACATTTACATTTACGCCGTTTAGAATACAGCAACAGTGAACTATTTCTGTCCCGTTGACTTCCAGATAACACAATGTTAAGATTTTCAATGAAACACATAGGTGTGATTACAAATGTAGACCCTAGTATTTTTTACAAATGTCTCTTTTAGTTCATACATACTTCATTATTAAAGCCGAGTAATTAGATTGTATCACAAAAACATTGGTGTTTTTTCTCCATTTCTGTTCCACGTTTTCACACTGACCTCGCAATTTGAGCATCTTATTCACTTCTAAGTTCTGATATTATCAAACATTGGTAATGTACGTTTTATACACAATATTTTCACTTCAATCATATTTGTTGAAATACTTATTTGTTATTCTTTTTCAGTGATTTTTGATGAAAGACGATTGTTTTAATTTAATTAGCGTCTTATCGATCTCTGATTCCGTGTTTCACATGAAGATGGGTTTGGAAAAAGGTTTCCTCACTTTAAAATGAATATATATGCTGTATTTTCAAGTCAAAATAAAATACCTTCCATCATTTTTCTTAAAAGCATTTGAAGCAAACAATTAAGGGTGTAAATATTGAATGATCAATATATGTATTAGATAGTTAAAAACACGACCATGATACCTAGATTTGCGCTTTCGAATCGAAAATATAGAAAAAAAAAAGAATATTTGGTTATTTTGAAATATTTCCATGTTAAGTATTATTATAAAATCATAACAATGTGCAAAAATATGAAAATTGACAATGCAATTGATTTGTTATCGTATACGACGTTTCTGACCTCCTTTGAGGTTACGCACAGCTAAATATAGCCTGACATAAGGCCCGCTTTTACTGTGTATGATTCAGGGCAGAAGTGAACGCTCACAGAGGTCAGCACATATTTTGATTAATGCAGAATGCATTTTCTGGAAGGATAATAAATACTGGAACAAACACAGCCAAGAGAATGAAGTAGCAGACTCGGTTTTATTGAGTCTGTTCATGAAATGTAATGTACGTAGCAACACCTCTCACGCCACTGACACCGTCATAAGCGGTATTCTACTTCAAAGCTATAAAGTACTACAATAATCCCCATCAGCAAGGATTGCTGAATTAAAGGACTTTGTGTGACGGAAATACCTTTGCATTATGATAATTTAATGAAAAGATGGTGTCCAGTTATTTAGATATTAGTTGACAGATCACATAGGAAGGTATTTAGTTTCCCTCAACCTTGAGGAACATTTGAGCCAAAACTGATGTTGCACCCCGTCGCTATAACCATGTAGAGAAGTCATACAGTACATTTTGTTGAATTCGACTCGGCAGTTTAAGAGAAGATATGATAACGGTGAAACGGACAGACGAACGACGGACGGACAAACGATGGCGTTAACAATATCCTCAAACGATTTTCTAAAGCGTGTGGATCACATACTACTCAAAATTTGCTAAGATCACTTTTTTTGCTGTCTAAATTTCTTGCTGAAATGAGCAGCATTGTTTCTATTTTACATGAAATTATTTAGGGCAGTGTATGGTCATGTGATCTCATTGTATGGTCATGTGATCACATGACTTGATTCAAATTGTGGAATTGTTGAAGTATCAATGAAATTAATATCGTTATTGTGAATTAATTTCTAATAAAATTTTATGGAAGAAAAAGTGATCCTTAGCCAATTTTGAGTAGTATAGTTTGCTATACTGAATAAATATGACCTGTTTGCCGCTGGAGATGCTTTTAATATGAAGGCAAGAACATTTGTGTTTGCTTTCAGAAGTCAAAATATTACTGTATAAACACACAAGCGCCATTGAATCGTATCTGAAATGTATCTAGTAGAAATCCGTAGTGGTAACTTCATACTAACATATCGGTGCCGTGTACGTAGTGGTAACTTCATACTAACATATCGGTGCCGTGTACATAGTGATAACTTCATACTAACATATCGGTGCCGTGTACGTAGTGGTAACATCATACTAACATATCGGTGCCGTGTACGTAGTGGTAACTTCATACTAACATATCGGTGCCGTGTACATAGTGGTAACTTCATACTAAGGTCGGAATCTACAGTTTTCTTTGAAATTCAGACTAGTTTCAGACATGTACACTAATTACGCTTAATAACTTGAATTCTATTTTTCAAAAATAACAAACATGCATTGTTCCTGAAAGATTATAAAATTTCCTCTCAAAATATAGCAAATACATGCTAGAAAGCATCAAAATCGGTTTCTCTACCTACAAATATAACTTCATTTACCCCACCCACTCAGCACTCAAAAAAGTGAAAACATGACATTTATAGACAAACGACAGCATATACCTGTCCCTTATTTGAGATATAACACATCCATAATTGAATGACAAACACTCCAAATTGTCATAAAAATGCTATTTCTACATACCTTAACCGGCTAAATTTTTCCCGTAATCTGATGTCGACTCAAGAATTGACAGGAAGTGATAAAAAAAGCTATCATTTACAACATAGCCACCAGTTACGATTTTCTGTTTACAGGCTACATACGGGTCATAGTACAAAAAGTTTATTTATATCAAAATTAACTATTATGTCATACTAAGTCAAAAACACCGCATTTGTGGATTTCTTTTTTATTGTCTAGCCTGTACATGGCTTTTAATCTCTTAGATTTCTATTTTATAAGAAATTCCCCATGGACATTCATTCGAAACTAAGGAGTCTCACCTTAAGGGCAAAAATATTTTTTCAAATTTTTATTTGTTACTTTTAAATCACTTATTCCAGTTATTTCGAGCATTTTGATACGTCAGCTGTGCCAATCCGATGGACTTTAGGCATTTCACAGCTTCTTAAACTTGGCACTATAATTCCTGGAAAGTTACATATTTATCAGTATTTTTGGTTCTTTTTTCCTCTTCTTAAAATCAAAATTAAGTTGGTATATGTGTTGTCAATGTACTTTTGAGTACTTTACCTACATAGTATTCAGGGTACAGAAAAATCATTTATTCCTGAACTCAAAATATAAAGAACCTGCTTCAGAACTTATCTAGAGTAGTCTCCCTTAGCCTACATAGCAACAACGTCATGATGCATAGCAACAACTTCACCCTTGCCTAGCAACGCCAGCATAGCATGTGACATAGTGCAGATTTTTTGTCAAACATTGAGGCAATCTATACCAGACATGACAAAGTCAACAACTGGTAAAAGGAAAAAGGCAGTATCCACTTTAAAAATGGGTGGTATACCCTGGAACAAGGGAGTATTTCAAGAAAACCTACGAGAAATGGGGGATCCTGGACGACTTCTCACAATGTCTACTCCACTGGTTATGAGGCACAAACTGTCCACTGTGGAAGCAAATCTCCAATACAGTCAACACAATCCTGTAGTAAAGTTGCGGCCTGTACGCTGCGACGAATCACAGGAACTGGAGGCCCTGGAAGCGGATGAAAATATAATCATCAGCATGAAATCTTTAAACCAGCTATTGCGCTCATTTTCTAGTCATTGTAAAGACACTAAATGTCATACACCCATGCCAACAGTTGCGATATCGAAGCGTCAGGGCCTGTGCCTTACAGTTAAGTCAAACTGCGAATATTGTGGCTTCTCATCACCGCCCCATAAGCTATTTAAAGAGGTTCGTAGAAACAAGAGAGGCCCACCAAGCGGTTCTCTAAATGACAGCCTCCTGCTTGCAGCAATGAAAACAAAAGTTGGCCCTAGTGACTTGTCATTCATTTTAGCAAGTTTAAACATCAAACCCCCTAGCAACTCCATGTTGTTCAAAAAGATGAATGAACTAAACGACTGCATGACAACCTTAAATGTGCAGTCAATGTATGAAAGTCAACAATTTGTCCGTTCCGTTATAGCACTCACGAACCCAGCTGAAACTACGCCATATGTCGACACACTGCTGGATACAGCCTACAACAGTAGACCGAAAGAGGGCTTTGAGGCTGCTTCTCAGTCATTCACACCAGTGGTGGAAATTAGCACACGCAAAAAATTGGTCCTTGGATTAAATGTTTTGTGCAAAACATGTACAAAACATCACTGTACTCATAAAAACTGTTATAAAAACTACAACTCACTGAAAATGACTCCATACAGCGCAGTGAGTCAATTTCGACAAAAAAGTTGATCACGGAAATTGAAAATGGAAATCTTTTAAAAGTAAACTCGATAACCAGTGATGCAAGTGCACAGGTGGGAAAGACTGTGCGAGAATTACAAGGGACAATTAATCACCCAATATCATATTATTTATGCTTTGTGCACAGAATGCGTACTTTGCAAAAAAGAATAAAGGCCATTAAAATTAAAAGTGTACCGCCAGGCACTGACAAGGTCATATTTTCCCAAAAACTTGCATCATGCGTTCGGGCGCGCGTAAGGCTTGAACTGACGCATATAAAAAAAAATAGTGTATCCGAGAAGCAGTTTGTCGAAAAGGGCAGGGCAGCAATAAACAATATACTGCCCTGCTTTAGCAACATTCATGCCCAGTGCAGAATATATTCAACAGTGTGTCATGCCCATCTTGCCAGCTATTCCACCAACTTTTTGCCATATGGCAAACACATAAATATTTCAAAGGAAGACCATAAAAACATCAAACGGGTACTTGATACAGTATTTTCAGGCGAAATGTTGGGGCGCATTTCCAAACTTTACACAACAAACAAGTGTGAACATTTAAACAGTCGAGTGTTTACGTATGCACCAAAAAACATTCTGTGGAGCCGTAATTTTTTAGGTCTGTGTCATTCTGCAGTTCACTCCTCAACACATGGAACAGGCAAGTCTGCCCAATTGTTAGCTAAAAAGGCTGGATTGAAATATGCGATGGCAGACCCTTTCACAATGCACATGGCTCAACGCGATCGGCTGAGTAAGTATCGCACACAGCTGTCGGAAACAGTCCAATACAAGCACAACCGTTATATATCCCGCAAACGACGAAGTAACAGGAAACTTTTAAACACTAATTTTTATGAAACTGTAACATCTAACAATCATGAACATAACTATGGAATAAATCCAAATATGTAAAATTTAAACATGCCTTTGTTTTAACATATCAACATAATAATTACCCATTCTCATAGAAGGCACGGCCTATAGCCACGGTGACCATTACAAATGCCTTCATTTCTACAAACTGACCGCTGATTATTTACTAAACAAGTTTCCAAACTTAAATGCTTAAAATAAATGCAAAGTTTTTGGTGACACCTATGTGACACATGCAGATGGCTGGGTAACTGTTCACATTCTGATGATATGTAGAACATCAGCCTATGAACAGTTACCCATTTTCGGTGACCACGAAAAGTAACGCGGATAACACCATAGCCATCTTTGTTTCTGCTGCCACCCCAAATATGACATGAATCGGTGATTACGAAGTTTTTTAATTTAAACTCGAAATTGAATATTTCCATTTCAGTTAAAATTGTAGAGAAAATAATAGACATAACGGTCACTGCAGCTATGGTTATGCAGACTGCAAATTAAAAATAAAGTAAAAAATGAAATGGTATGCACAAAAACATCCAGATAGTTTTAGTGCAGTATGAACTGAAAAGTAGGTAGCATACCAGACATGGCTCAAACCTACACTACCAGACTTATTATACCAGACCTTAACTAAGAACTTACTTACACTATCATATCACAACTTTAAATAGTTACGACTCAGATCAGACCAACGATATTTTGTATGCTGGAGGCACACCCAATATTTAAGGTCTGACATGAGTCTGATATAAAAGGTCTGATATGAGTGTCTGACAAGGGTCTGATATGAGTGTGTCTAGTAGTGTAGGTCTGACATGGACTGATAGTGTGGGTCTGACATGGGTCTCATATTGTAGGTCTGATATCAGTCTGATATTGTATAGGCAATATATGCACATTGAATGTCAGACAGACTCATTCCAGATATATCCAAAATATCAAACTCCATTCGGACTTTCACTATTTGATGCATGTCAGACAGACCTACACTTTCAGACTCATGTCAGACCTACAATTACATCAAACTTACTCTATCACTCATAGTTATAAGACTTAAAGTATCAGAGTCTGACCTAGAACATACCAGTGAGATGCAGACCTATATGTACACAATAATAGTTTTTGTGTCTGATATTGTAGGTCTGATATGGGTCTGAATTTTTTGGCTGATATGAGTCTGATATGCATCAGATATTATAGGGCTGATATTCAAGAGTCTAAATATTGTAAGTCTGATGCGTGTCTAATACTGTTATTCCAGTAAGTCTGATTTTGCATGTCTGATCAGAGTTGGTCATAGCAGAGTGCAATTTATTGTTGGGTCTGATAGTTCAAGGTATCTTATATGGAAACCTATTCTCCTACATTAATGCCTACTTAAATGAACAGTTATATACAATTTACAGGCTCCAATTATAGTTTCTACAAAAATAAATTGAAAAATGTGTGCAAATTCACATTCGGTCATTGGAAAATAACAAAACTCAGATGGTCTATTTTTACCAGCAAGTGTTACTTCCCTTGGCAATATGTGTCGATATCTCAAAATGGAAAATGTCGCAATATTTTGATGATTTCTGAGCAATTTTGTGTTGAAAATATCAAAACGCACTACAACCTGTGTTCTAAACCTGAAATTGTGTATAATCAGTACTATGCATATTTTCCTTGAGGTCGGAATCTACAGTTTTCTTTGAAATTCAGACTAGTTTCAGACATGTACACTAATTACGCTTAATAACTTGAATTCTATTTTTCAAAAATAACAAACATGCATTGTTCCTGAAAGATTATAAAATTTCCTCTCAAAATATAGCAAATACATGCTAGAAAGCATCAAAATCGGTTTCTCTACCTACAAATATAACTTCATTTACCCCACCCACTCAGCACTCAAAAAAGTGAAAACATGACATTTATAGACAAACGACAGCATATACCTGTCCCTTATTTGAGATATAACACATCCATAATTGAATGACAAACACTCCAAATTGTCATAAAAATGCTATTTCTACATACCTTAACCGGCTTTTTTTTCCGTAATCTGATGTCGACTCAAGAATTGACAGGAAGTGATAAAAAAAGCTATCATTTACAACATAGCCACCAGTTACGATTTTCTGTTTACAGGCTACATACGGGTCATAGTACAAAAAGTTTATTTATATCAAAATTAACTTTTATGTCATACTAAGTCAAAAACACCGCATTTGTGGATTTCTTTTTTATTGTCTAGCCTGTACATGGCTTTTAATCTCTTAGATTTCTATTTTATAAGAAATTCTCCATGGACATTCATTCGAAACTAAGGAGTCTCCCCTAACATATCGGTGCCGTGTACGTAGTGGTAACGTCATACTAACATATCGGTGCCGTGTACGTAGTGGTAACTTCATACTAACATATCGGTGCCGTGTACATAGTGGTAACTTCATACTAACATATCGGTGCCATGTACGTAGTGGTAACGTCATACTGACATATCGGTGCCGTGTACATAGTGGTAACTTCATACTAACATATCGGTGCCGTGCTTCCTATATGATACCCGCTGAAAAGCATATGCAGTCCAATCTAATGTTTTCAGTGCCGTTGAGCCGTTTGTTATGTCTACAGTTTATCACTTATGCATTGTACAGTAACCCCCAAGAATTATGCACCCCCTTCCCGAAGGTTTGCGTCATGGTCTAGTTGTGCAACTCCCCTTTCGGGTAGATGCGCATGAGAAATGTGGTTGCCATGGTAACAAAACACTAAAAATCGTCTTTCTTCGCGATATCTCAAGAACAGCTGGCACTACAAACTTGAAACTTGGCAGGAATGTTTGTGTCATGGTTTAGTTGTGCACCTCCCCTTTTGGGTAGATTCGCACAAGAAATCAAGAAATGTGGCTGCCATGGTAACAAAACTTGTAAAAAAATCACTAAAAACTGCTTGTCTTCGCGATAACTCAAGAATAGCTTGCACTACAAACTCAAAACTTGACAGGAATGTTTGTTTCATGGTCTAGCTGTGCACCGCCCCTTTTGGGTAGATTCGCATAAGAAATGTGGTTAAAAAATCACTAAAATATTCTTGCTATTTTTTCTTTTGTTCAAATTCATATTTTTTAAAAGTTTTAACCGCTAACCACGCTATTAAACCAAACTATTAACAAATGTCAACATGTCTACATTTTTTTTAATATACAAGTTTCTATATTTAAACCTAAATAACAATATTAATTTAAAATTATTTTTTTATTTACCTCCCTTTACTGAATGAATATTAAGATTATATTTGATTCTAATTTAAAAAAATACATTAATGATTTATTTTCACTCTTTAAACACAAACTATTAAATAATTTTGAATACGGGATACATTATTTTGATGAAGAATATGCAAACTAAGCAACCCATGTTAAAAGCTAAAGGTAAAATATCTGTTTTGAAAAACAACGTATCGTATATATAAGGATAACTGCCAAGGATACACTATGTTACCGAAGCATTGTGGTGTAGTGGTTAGAGTGTCTGCCTTGCATTCGGAAGGTCTTGGGTTCGAGTTCGAGTCCCCTGAAAATGGAGTACTTACATGCCTGACAAGCAAATAATGGGTAGTACTACGTCTGGTCAACCCGGTGTCAGAATAATGTGCCTGGGTGGGGTATCATGTACTACGGCGTGGTATTCCAGTGTGGCAGCACTATATCTGCTTCAAGTAGACTGTAGATAGATACATAGCACTACACACAATCACTCACGCAATAGTCCAGACATAATGCCGAGCCAACGGGGGATTCTTCCCGGGGGCTCATATGGTAGAGGGACTTTAAACCTTAGAAATCATCATCATCATACACTATGTATATGTGAAAACTCACTAAAAATTGCTTGGCTTCCGTATCTCGAAAACAGCTGGCACTCAAAACTTGGCAGGAATGTTTGTGTCAAGGGGATGGCGGGCATATATGTTTTACAAACATCTCTTGTTGGTATCGACATACAACATTGTTTGTCCCGTTTAATGATATTTTTTATTTATATGCAGGTATCGGTGATTGGTTCAGACACGCCTTCCACTGACGTTGGTCAGAATCAGAACTTGCCTTGTCATGTATACCTTAACAACAACAACGTGCCTTTGATTGAATACATCGCCAATCTTGACAGTATCCCAGCCAACGGCACCACAATCGTGCTAGGCGCCATGAAGGCTCGTGGTGCAAGCGGGGCACCAGTCAGAATTCTCGCCTTTATTGACGAACCTCACTGAAAGGACAGCATAGGCACTAATGGAACCAATGATACTTGTTTTGTTTTGTTGGTGTCCTTCTTAATGCCGCTTTAAATCATTTTAATTATTATTATCATGGTGATTCATGCTTAATATTCCGAAAATATTTTAAATTTGTCTCAAACGAAGACAAAACCGATTCTTAATGACACATGGAGCATTTTTTTAATATTAAGGCTTTAATGAAATCCAAAGAAGTCAATGAATTCAACATTGAACAGGCGTGAATGTAAGGTTCTATTTATCTTTAAAGGTTCTGAGTATTGTTTAATCACCCTCAGTATATGTTGCTACTTTTTAATTTAGTCTTTAGACTGTTTCTTGTGATACGCAGGCTTCATAATCTCTGCTCCCATCTAAATTCCATTTCGCCGATTGTTTTGTCGTTTAGGACAAAGCATTTTGTTAGAAGCCGGGAGCATACTTCATTGAAGGTTCCATGTCCACCGTCATACGCATACCATCTTTGGCTCAACTTTTCGTAACGTTGACATTTTAAATATTGATTTCTGCTCAACCCAGGATCAAACAGCGTGAAATGTAGAAAGCGTTTTTTTCACCACCGTTCATGAACAATATTTCTTTTTTTTAATTTCGATCACCAAATTAATGGTAATCCACTCCGTAATAGGTTTGTGAGGGCCACCCCTCAACAAACCGCAACGATATAGATTTTACATGCATAATATTTATTATATATATAAACAGTTTTCAAAATATTTAGAAGAAATAAATGCATATCATGATTAGAAACAATATAAATGGAGAGTACAATATTCTAAAGAAGATTTAAAATACAATTTTGATGAAAGGGGCTCTCTGCAATCTGAGGGTATTTCAACCGAATTTTATTTGCAAATACACCAGCTTGCTGTGTGTCCCTTTAAATCTTGAAAGCAGTAAACATTTACAAAATTGTCAAAATATTTATTTTGTTACTTTAATACGCCTTCATTGAAAATTGTAAAGATTTTTTTTTCAAAACCCAGCATATATATCTTGTATACAGAATTGTTCAAAGTAGATAAATTCAATGCTTACATAATCAGCTATGTGTGTTTCATTTTTTAATCATCTCTCCTTAGTTTTCCTACAGTTGACTTCGTGAAACAAAAATGGTGTTATCCACAATTAAATATATAAAGAAAAGACAAGATATTTCTATGGAGGTGTGACTTCAATATTCAGTGGGAACAGCGGGGAACATAATTAAACAGATATAATTACACATTTCTTGGGGTTTTCCCCTAGATTTTTCTTTTGTCATGAACAATCTTAATCAATCCGAGATGTATTTATCAAGTTGACACGAATCAGGTACTTACGTTGTACAAAGTAGTTAAAGAGTTTTGCAACTGAACCTTACTTAGATATTATCTCTAGGAGTTTACGCACATGCCGAACAAAATAACGCATATCGGATACAATTTACGCATTCTTGTAGATTTGGCGGAGAAAAAATAAAAATAAATAATCGTGTATGTCAGCTTTGCGATACAAATGAAGTAGAAGACGAGTATCATTTTGTTTTTATATGTCCCTTGTATTCGGATCTAAGAACATTGTATCAAAAGTTTCTATAGATATATACCTTGTATGTATAAATTAACGTTTCTCTTACAAAGTTATAGCAAATCATAAATACTCATGCTAAGTATTTTTTGTCATAAGATCCTTTTTGCTTCGTTGACGTAGTTTAAACAATAATACTACTTAATTGTGAAGTCCTTACATTATATAGAGATTATTTAACTCCTGGGATCGATTATAGGGAAATCCTTCACGAGATGGTAGACGTGTGGTTCTTTTCACGAACGAGCATAAGAAAGTGAGTGAAAAAACAACACGTGCCTACCATCGAGTGAAGGATTTCCATATAATCGATCAAAACAGTTAAATAATCTATTTATTACATTTTTAATCAGATTATGTCTGATTTTAACCAGTATTATTCGCTTTATTTAGCGTTATCGGCGGATGTCACCAACACGTTATTGACGTCATAACTCAACGTCGCAGTTAGTTATTTTTGTGTTCGGAGTTAGTTATTAATATTTAGCGATTATGAATATTCTTTCACTGAGAAATCCCAATCTTTCACCCATAGAAATGTGATAAACATAATTACTTTCGAATGAATTGTTATACATCATAATTATTCACGTGTATACTGAATTTAGTGTATCACGAAAAGCTATAAAGTTTATGTGAATAAAGAATATGTTCTGTTAATATGTTCTGTTCTGTGTCGTTCTAAGGTTAATCCAGTACAATTTTTACTTTAGAAATAGATATGAAGGTCGAACCGGAAATGTAGCATTCAATAACCACAGTCAACCACAAACACGCACTGAAACAAACAACTACAAATATGAACAAAATGCAAAATATGTTATATCACAAACATAAAAGGGTTGACAAAAGGGCTACCACCTTGGAACGGTCAGTGGTAAAATAAATGTCGCTGGGGTTTTAAACCAGGTTCTAGTTTGCATCAAACCTCACTCTTACCCTATTGTTATTCCAATAAAACCGGACAGTATAACTAAAGATATCCCCGTCAGGTTATATTCTCTAACAAATAAGGCAGCATTAATAGGCAATATAAGTATAACACATAAATGCTCATGTATAAATAATATAAAAAAAAAGCATAGAAAACCACAAAGCAAATGCTTAATGACTTGGCAGAAGCCAGAGTAACAAGAGAACAAACCGTTAAGGGTACGACAAGATCAGATTTAAGACAAACATCAAACGCTACCGTCTGTAACAACCCTAAAGGTAACATTCCGCTAAAGGTAACAATCGCCGCTAAAAGTAACAATTACCTGTACCGCTAACAGTAACAATTACCTGTACGTAACAATTACCTGTACCGCTAACAGTAACAATTACCTGTACCGCTAAAAGTAACAGCGCTTACGCCACAGGTGCCGCAGTAACTAAAAATAATTTTCATTGAAACTGTAGAAGTTTTTAGCTTTAGCGTTAGCCTTGTTACCGTTAACGGAAGAGGTGAGTGTTACCTTAAGCAGAGGGTTCACAGGGTCCACAATATTTCCGGTCATCGCACAATCAAAGAGGAAAGTATAGTAGCGAACTGAAAGGGTCAACCACTAAACATGCAGTGCGATGAAAAATGATAGGGTTATAGTCTCTTTTGATAAACGTTTATTACAATTTTAATAAAGATTGTTTGAAAGTGATTATAACCAAAGATCATACGAAGTTTGTAAATCACATCACCATAGAAATCAGGTTGTGATAGTCCTTGTCGCAGAACAGTTCTTAAATTACTTTTATATTTTAAAAATAGATCAAGGTTACGATAACAATATTTTGCAAAGTTTTTTCGAAGTGTTTGGTAACGTTAGCTCTGCTGGAGTAGCTTTTCAGTTATATAACTATTACGAATATTGAGGTCCTCAACACCAATACAAGCTCTAGCAAGACAAGACTCGATAATTAACATGAATACATTCGATTTATCTGATTATATTTTGTTTTTGTGAGAAATATTATTATACACTGACCGTTCCAAGGCGGTAGCCCTTATGTGTCTGTGCTGTCTTATCGTGCCTTTTATTCATCTTTAACGTCGTTCTCTGGTTCTGTGTGTGTTTGTTGTTGACTGCCGTCCTTTAATGCTACTTTTCCTGTCGATTTTTATATCTATTTTTTCAGCATATCGTAAACATTTTTATTTTTCTATTACTCCCCCACCCCTCCACCCGCACTCCCCTCACTCCCTCCCCCCTCACGATAAATTAGGGTGCTAGCGAGAACCAATGGACTTGAAACTGGTGGACACGGCCTCAAACCTCACCAGCGCCACTGTATTTCGTCAGTGTGTTCTTGGGGCTAAATACTTTCGTCGTCATAACCAATTTCACACTTTTCAACTGGAATCAACGGTCCAGTTCTGTCTTGGGAAAACTAGAACAATTAAAGGCCAGTCACACTTGGCCTGCGACCATCTTACGACCTCTTGAGACCTAAAAAACGGGGAAAATCGCAGGAAATTGTGCAACCAGTCTCGGGCAGTCTCCGCTGCCTGCGGACATTAGCGACCCGGCCGCGACTGACTCGGTCGCGCGACCGGGGGAATCGCAGGCTGTCTCAGCTCAAGTGTGACTGGGCCTTAACACACCCTCTCTCTCTCTTTGATCATTCCCCTTTCTGTTGAATTATGCTCACAAAACTGAAATGAATAAACCTGTAGTTTTAATCGGCACACATACATTATTAAATGACCTGAACACCTCGATAAAGTTATGATACACGGTTTTATATTGTAATTGTGTCGTTAATTGTCGGGTTAATTTCTTTAACAGAAACACAGATAAATTATACATTTCCTGAACCAACTGAACCTCTTTTTAATTGGACTGATCCGAGGTTGAAATAAATGGAAGAGATGTTTAAAATATTGGATTTTTTTGGTAATTGGTTTAAAACACATATCACCATCGTTGCTAGTATTTTTAGTATACGTCAAATTTATAACTGATAATTAGAAAGGAGCATGCATGCTCAAAGAACAGGTTATACGTCCAAAGGGAAGAGTAGCATTCACTGAATACACTCACTCCAACAAGTATTACAACGCAAATGTGATTATAAACACATTCAGTAGAAAAGCACATCTCAAACATAAAAGGGTTGACAACAGGGGTGCCGACTTGGAACGGTCAGTGGCAAAAGGGACCACCGGGGAGTTTAAACCGGTTCAAGGGTGCATCAAACCTCACTCTTACACTGTCATCATCCCTAAACAACAGGACAGTGTAAATAAAAATAATCCCCGCCGAGTTGACCCTTTACATTTGAGTAAGCGAAGATAGGTGATATAAGAAAAAAACAGAAATGTACATGTATATTATATATCAAAAACCTAAGAAGCTAATCTCATATTTACTCCATGGCTTGTCTGAAGTCAGAGCATCAAGGGGAACACCGTTAAGGGCACGACAAAACGGTGTGTAGGACATACATCAAACGGTTCCCGCCTTAAAGCATTTAGGAACACGTTGTCATAGAGTCCACCGCCGGTGCGGTCGTTGCACAATCAAAGAGGAAAGCATAATTGCAAACTATAGAAGGGTCTACAACGTAGCATGTAATGCTCCGCAGAATACTTCGGTCGCAACCTCAGTTCATAAATTTTCTAATAACTTTAATAAACAACTCATGAAAATTGTCACGACCGATTGTCTTCCTAGGTTTGTAAATCACATCTCCATAAAAGACGGGTTGTGATAAACCTGACAAAACGTGTAAGAACCTATTGATTTTCTTTGTGAAGCTTATTGAGAAATATTTTATAGAAAGTATACTCTTATTTCATTGGTGTTTTGGGAACAATCAAAACTGTTGTCCCAAGGTATCGGGGATGACCTGGGAAACTGTTGCCCGAGGTCGTTAGGCCAAGGGCAACGGGCAACAGTTCACCATGCAAAGCTTCAACTATTGCCACATTTGTTTGGTACGAGACCGATGGATCTCCAAAAAGAAATGTTTTAAGTGAAACTGTGCATAAGATTTTAATGTTGACAAACATTTAGATAACAATAAAATCGGTAGAACCGATGGAGGCTCCACGAAATGTGTTCTCAACTTTATCATATGGCCTTGTATCACCCAGCAGTTTTCAATTTGTAATTCCATTAGTAGTTTTTGACTTATGCTTCGGACAACAATTGCAAGAATAACATTACAAAAGGCAATCACTCTAATTTAGTTGAATGATGATAGAGTTACGGTTCTTACACTCTGTACTTCTTCTCATTACCCTCAATCATTATGTGACGTTTCATTGCAGTCTCATCAGTAGTTTTGAAGCTATGCTCCGGACAAAAGTGAGACGGACGGAAGGATGGAAGAACGTAAGGACGGAAGGATGAAAGAACGGACACAGCGGCAATTATATGCTCACTCGAACATTTCAGGGAGAATAAAAACAAATTAAATTCGACTGGTTAAGAGACGAGCGCATGATCAATTATAGCAACGTTTAGTTTTGAACGAATTGTAAGAAGAACAACGTTCGGGTATAAAAATGAGTTTAGAAATATCCACATTTTGTGTTTTCAACCGCCATTCATGGAATGCAACAACAACGAAAAGTGTAAAATACAGGTATAATAATAATAATAATAATAATAATAATAATAATAATAAGTTTTATAAATAAGCCGTTTTAAAGGGTAGTTACAATTACGAGTATTATGCATATTATGTAATAGATAGAGTATGGTCTCATCGAGTTGGTTGATTTAAACATTGAAATAGGCTTAGCCCACCGAAGTGTTTCAATTAACCAACGAGATGAGACCATACTCTGTTTTGTAACATGTTCATTTCAGATGATGTCAATTTCAGATGCCTGCCATACTCCGAGTAACTTCCAATAACTGGTAGTTGTAGCATGGTCACTGAAAATTCCTTATGTAATAGCACAGGTGTAACTCGTTTAATTGAAAATAAAACCTGCCAGAATAAATGGTGTACTACAACTACCAGTTATTGGAAGTTAGAGTATGGCAGGGAGCTGGACATGTTACACAACAAACAGAGTATGGTTTAATCTCGTTGGTTAATTTAAACACCTCTATCGGCTATCTCGATGTTTAAATTAACCAACTCAATGAGCGCTGCGGTCTAGTGGTAGAGCGTTGGACCCATGATCCAAAAATCGTGGGTTCGATTTCCGTCATTGCCATATGCGTTGTGTCCCGGAGAAAGACACTTTATCTGCAAGACATCGAGAGTGATTCAAATAAGTTCATAGAGCTTTCGTTACTCAATGAGAACATTTATTCTGGCAGGTGTTGTTTTCAATTAAACGATTTACACCTGTGCGAATACAAAAGGAATTTCAGTGACAATGCTACAACACAATTTATTTAAGGATCTTTTTTCGATACGTCGATCTTTCTTCGGACTATAACATTAGGCTAGTTTAAATTGCGTGAAGGGCTTCTCGCTAACTTTAAATTAGCTTAATGTTTTTATACCCCGTGTTACGTGTAATTAGCCGAAAATGCCAAGACGACGTTACGTCATACAAACAAAACAAGTGATCAGACCAACTAAGGAGGAATTGACCTATTCTAAAACTTAAGGGTATGCATATGAACTATACACTTCTCAAAACTGCTAACTACACCGCTCACGTTTTATACACTTTTCAAAACAGCCAACTACACCGATTTAAAATATGAATAATTTTGTTAATATCATTATTTCATAGTTGTTTGTAATTAAATAAACAAATAACACAAATCTGCACTATATGAGACAAATTTTTATTTTATTGAAAAACATTCAACCCATCGATATATATAACCCAAAACGTGAGCGGTGTAGTTAGCAGTTTTGAGAAGTGTATATATTTGTAAATTTGAGGATATTTGCTGTTTGAACCTGAATTTTGTTTTGTCGTCATTTAAACAAGTTTTTGATAATAACGTATCAAATATGGCTATGTTAGACGGTTTTCATAAAAGTCGCGTTGTACTAAATTGTTAACGTTTTTGGCGTCACATAGTGTTGGGCTAGTCACATGTAATTATTTTTATGTCAAGCAGTTCGTCTTGCTAAGGCTTTTCATCTGATATATACATTGTAACATTTAAGTAAAGATGTAAAATATTATTTATATAATTTCCTATTTCTTTTACGGCTTTTTACCGTCCAATTTTAAGAAAGGAAAAAACAAAGTAAAATACGTTCATCTTTCAAATTGCTCCATGTCTGAATGTATAAAAGTGGAATATGCAGTACATTTTTTATTTATTTTGTTGCTATTTTTCTGTTTTCACGATTGAAGCGAAAATGTACATACAATTCGAGTTTGAAAATGATGAAATTTATAAAAAATGTCTAGTTCGAAACATCGGCTGCAGGTATTGTAATGATTTCCTTCTCTATAGAAAATAAGTTTCATTACTTTCTTTCCAAAAAATAACGAAAAAATATAAAATATATAACTTAAGATTAGGGGCAAAACACATACATTTACCAATAATGATGAAATAAAATTTAAAAAAAAATGGCGAAAGATGTCTTTATATGGTATGTGATAAAACAGCAATAATAAATATTTATTTTTTTACTTAATATGAATACAATGCTTATTTTGGTTTATTTATAAAACTATGTTTCCTGTATTTGTATTAGTCCCATACACGTTTAAACCGGAAGATACTATAGGTCTACCTACCCATGTCTGTCTATCCGTCCGTACATTCGGATCTAACAATCTGTGAGTAAGAAGTAATTGTTCCCCTGAGATATAATTAACACGGTGGAGAAACCACGTGACTTTTTGATCAGGTTCTCGGCAACAAAATATCGAAAAAGTGCTCGATTCAGGTATGTTTTTGCTTCATAACTTGTGTCCACCTAACGCGACATACCTGTACAAACTGGTGTCTTGTCTCCTCCGGAAACGGTAAAATATGTATTCGTCTAGTACTTTCTAAGATTAGCCCTCCCAAAATGTACACGGTCATAGATTTCTTTAAAAATCCGACACAGGGCTAATCTCCGGAAGTACTGGATGCATCGAATTATTCTTTGCGGAGGAGGAAATAACTCACTTTGGAGGGGTACTTGTGTTTTAGTTGAGTACAATTCGTTAAATATTAAGAAAGTCATGAGCAAAAACGTATCTGAATCAAGCGTGCTGTTTACATATTTTTGCTTTGACTAAAACGATTAACAAGAGTGTCCATTGGACAGAAAATACGCCCGTCGAAAATGAAAGTGGATCATTATTCGCCGGCCGGCGAATATATTTGTGCTTAGGTTTGCTAGCATGCACTGGAAGGAGACGTAATTAATGACAGCACTTTTAATTTTTGTAAAGAACTATTAACACACTAGTATTTCCAAATATCCTGATATGATATTATTGGTAATATATTAACATAAATGTTTTAAAGCAGGCCTGCCAAAACGTTTGAGATTTTTAAAATTTAAGATTTAAAGCGCACAAAGAACATTTTTAAATGAAAGTTTGGAGCGCGACTTGATTTTAGCACTACTTTTTTTAAAGCGCAAATTTTAATTATTTATGCAATTAATGCAAATTGATGCATTGTTTGATAGTTATAGAAAATAATAAATTAGCATAGTGTGTAGCACCACTAAATGTAAAATTCCCCTAAATGTTAAAACCTACGCTAAATGTTATAAATCTTACGCTAAATGTTAAAACATTTCCGCTAAATGTTAAAACTTTTCCATTGGTTCAGACTCAGTAAATATATGTTTTTCTGATTTATTTTTAGCTCTACGGGCGGTGTGGGAATTTTTGTTTGCGTCCGTTAGCGGCAGTTTCTCTGAAACCGCTCAGCCAGTTTTAATCAAATTTCCCATGGATTCTCCTGAGTGGGTTGGGACCTTACAGAAGATTTTATTGGCGATCCGACTTTTTAAATGGGCGCCGTCGGTAAATATAGCCAAAACCTTAAAAACATATTCTTCTTTAGAACGCCAAGATAGTTTTTGACTACAACTATTTTAGAATTGATTGCTAACTACTGACCTATCAAGTTTATCTTGTTCTGCTTTCATAAAATCAAATATGGCTCTGCCTCGGGGATCCAAAATTTGTATATGGAAATTTTCCACGCTTTACAAGGAGATATAGGGGAAAAGTTGAAAACCTTCTTCTCCAAAATCACAAGGCATAGAGTTCTCATATATTGCATGTTACATTAGCTTATGGCCCTCTACTCAAATTGTTCAAATGGTGACCCGGGGTCAAATCAGATCCCGCCCCGGGGTCACAGTTTTGCATAGAGTTATATTGGAGAATCTTTAAAGCAATCTTCTTTTCTGAAACTACAAGAGCCATAGTTTTATATGTTGCATTTACCATATGCGTACGGTCCTCTACCAAGTTTGTTCAAATCCGAGACCATGTGGTCAAATTTGGCTCTAGCCCAGGGGTCACATGTGTTAAATAGACTTATATTGGGATAATGCTTACACTATTTTCTTTCCTGAAACCACAGTTTTCCACTAATTGAGCATGGACAGCAGATACAAGCATCCAACCAGCATCGACCCCGTGTCCTTCTCACCCCTGGGGACATATACCCATGGGTCATAACTTGAAAACCGTTTAGATCGCACCCTTTAACCATACATACAATTAATGGGCATGAGTGGATGGATAAAACCACCGAACCAGCAGTAGCCGTGGGGTCTATTCCCACCCCTGGGGACATATTCCCTTGGTCATAACTTGAAAACTGTTGAGATTCCCACACTATAACCATATATATACTTACTGAGCATGAACATATGTATAAAACCTTCAAACCATCATCGGCCCAGGGTCTGTCCCGACCCCTGGGGAAATAAAACCTCTGTCATAACTTAGAAACCGTTGAGATCTCCACCCTATAACCGTATATACACTTAATAGACACGAACAGACAGATAGAACCATCCAACCAGCATTGGTCCTGTGGTCCATCCCCAACCCTTGGGACATAACCCCTGGGTCATAACTTGGACATCGTAGAGATCGTCACTCAATAACCATGCATACACTTACTGGACATAAACAGATGGATACAGCCTTCCAACCAGCATCGGCCCGGGATCTATCCCCAACCCTGGGTAAATAGCCCCTGGGTCATAACTTGGACACCGTTGAGATCTCCACCCTATAACCACATATACACTTAATGGGCCATCGACTGTGTGTTTTCATTCGGTTATGAAAGTATAAGCTTGGTTGACAATTGTTTCATCTTTTAAGCTCGTTTGATAATGTTTTCATCTTTGTAAAGATCATCAGATGTACGATTCAGGGCAGTATAGACACTCTTGTTTAGGGCATGGATATTTGGTTTTCACTTGAATTCTACCAAATATATACGGCCAGTAGAGCGAAACAGGCCCTCTAGGGCCTCTTTTTTTTTTAAAGCTGAGTGATAAATTGAACATTATTCGCCTAGGTTCATGTATGTATGTTTTCACGTTTAGTAAAGTCAGAATGGAAATTTGTTGTTCTCTTATATATCTAAGAACTGTGCATCATGTGGTACACATACACATAGTCCCCAATATTGACCGGTAAAACTAGGATTGGACCACGTCTCTCCGTCCCTCTGTTTTGTTTTTGGACTATAACTTACGTCTGCATTAAGGGATATTGTTGTTTATGCATTTGTTTTGTATTCTGTATAAATTTGTATTTTTTTTTACACTAGTCTGTGTACTATATAGTTTACATGGGACGTAATATCAATAATATGTCATGAGTGACTTACTCATTGCTCTCTTATACCCAGATGTTTGTTGCACTCCTTTGGCATTGTATATGATTTTTGTCATACAGCTACAGATATACTCATCAATATTATCTTGCGTTCGACTAAATTTAAGCAAATAAAAGGAGAAAAACCTATTACCCGTCCGCATGATCCCGCCCCTCCCATTCGATTGTCACACCCCTCTCCAACTCACCCAGTAAAATAAGCGTGCTTTATTAACGCGAGAATACCAAGGTCAGGATGCGAACAAAAACTCTCATATTATTTAAATAGTCGAGCTATAGACATAATCCTTTGACATCTTATTTGATTTTTTAAATAAAAAAACGACATTTAGGAAACATGAGTATAGTGACGACGCATAAGTATCTTTATACACTACTCAACTTTTATAATCGGTCACCCAGTTTTTTTTTGAAAATAACACGAATACTAAAAGCTGGAAATCACCGAAACACATACCAATATTTTATTTAAGTGTATGAACAAGGTTTTAGTCCAATCAAGACAGATTAAGTTTTATAAATCTCTAGCGATATTTGTTAAACGACGCCAGTTTAATTTTCAAATGAAAATATGAATTATTACAAAATATATAATTCTTTATAAAAGTGACTGATTATAAAAGTTGAGTAGTGTATATTGACAAATTATTTAAGTACTGTATTTATTATTTCTTGTTCATTGTTCATTTTTAATTAATGCCACATCTAAATAGCTGATTTAATAGTTTATTACCGTTACATTATGTACGTACATTTACATTTACACGATACTACACACAACAGAGATGACCGGAATCAGGCAGTTTGCTACGGTGTTCCGTTACCCAATTGTACAATCGCGTATCGAGTTTACAAGTCGATGCGCGATTGTACAGTGCAACGATGGCGATGATATGATGGCGATGGTACGATGGCGATAGTGCGACGGCACGATGGCCCTATCGGAAAACCGTAGTTTACACATCGTAACATTTGTTATATACTATTTAATACGAATTTATGGTGCAACTAATTAAATGGCTTCTACTATTTGTCTACTGACCTGAAGGTTGAGGATACTAGCCACATATATGGCAAAACAATTTAAATCCATATTACGTTAAAATATTCAAATAGTTATACAAAAAATTACTATCGAATTAATCCGATTGATTGGTTCTTATATTTTACATGTGATTATTCTAAAGCAATATTTATATATACAATAACCAAGTTATTAAATAAATAATATAAAATATGGGTGGAGGTGGGGGCGGTAGTATATGGATGGATATGAATCAGGCAACTTGTTTAAAGGGGTTGATGCACTATTTCCAAACACAGTTAATTTTAAAGGCCTCTGAAAAACTTGAAAAAAGCTGAAAGAATTATCAAAATGCCATGAAAAATAAAGGAGATATGACCTATTGAAAATGTGCAAAGAACATAAATGGAGGCGGCCATCTTTGAACGATGACGTCATCGCGCCGTTTTACCATATATGGCATATTGACAAAATGTATTTTAAAGCAAAGAAAACCACTGCAAATTGATTAAAAATAAATATAAAGATGTAAAATGTATACATTTTAGTATTATTTTTCATTTGCAGTGATTTTCTTTGCTTTAAATACATTTTATCGATATGCCATATATGGTAAAACGGCGCGATGACGTCATCGTTCAAAGATGGCCGCCTCCATTTATGTTCTTTGCAAATTTTCAATAGGTCATATCTCCTTTATTTTTCATGGCATTTTGATAATTCCTTCAGCTTTTTTCAAGTTTTTCAGAGCCCTTTAAGATAATGCATCAACCCCTTTAAGCTTTTACTGATATTAACATTCTAAACAAATTTGGTAGCTACAGATTTAACATTATGAAGTTGTTACAGATTTAACATTACAAAGGAAAATGCAATATAGCATTTTTCAATAAATCAAGGGCCATACATCTGTCCTTACTAATAAGATATAGCTGTTCTTTTAACTTGCCAAAGATTTCATTGATATACAGCGATTTGCACAACTAGACATCATACAGATGCTTCCTGCCAAATTTCGTAGAAATTCAACAAGCCGTTTAGGAGGAATAGCGCCGACAAGAAATTTAAAGTAAAAATGTCAAAGAGCCATAACTCCGTCAAAAATCAGCGAACCGAAACAAAAGCGCGATATGCACAACTAGACAGCTTACCGATGCTTCGAGCCAAATTTCGTCGAAATCCAACAAGGCGTTCAGGAGGAGTAGCGCCGACAAGAAAGTTAAAGTAAAAATTCAAGAGGCCGTAGCTCCGTCAAAAATCAACGAACCGAAAAAAAGAAGGAATATTCACAACTAAAAATCATACAAATGCTTCCTGCTACATGGGCAAGATCGAACAGCATTTATTTTTAATTCAGGGGCCATAACTCTGGTGTTACTGGTCCGACCTCGATTATCGAACTCGTCCGAGATATTATGGTCATATACAATCTGGACAATCTTGGTTAAATTGCTCAAGTAATGTGGCCTCTATCGTGTGTTGACGACAGACGACATACGACAGACGACGGACGACGGACGAAGAGTGGTCACAATAGCTGGTGAGCTAAAAATCGGACAGGAAAAGTAGCATTCAAGGACGACAGTCAACCACAAACAAACACAGAAACAAACAACAACTATAAAGAACAATAAAAGGCAAGATATAACATCACAAACACAAGAGGCTTAACAATAGGCTACCGCCTTGGAACGGTCAGTGGCAAAAAATGCCGCTGGGGGTTTAAACCAGGTGAAAAAAACGTGTGTGTATTTGGTTGTATTTGGTGTATCCGCCCCTGTTAATGTCATTATAATAGCGTTTTATCGTTTTGAATATATAAGCGCTGTTTAAAAATTCAGACATATCAAGTAGTAAATCTTCTTACGATTGAGAAATTAAAAAATATGCATTCTTTTCAAAATTCGGAGTGTCTCGAGTTAAGGAGGTTGGCTGGGACGTAGTGATGAGATTTTTTGTAAATTCATATTTAAAGCTTCTTTGGTATAATTTAGATTCAAAATTATCAAAAAAAGGCTAGATCACCACACTTTTTTCCCCACTAGACGTCATTCCCACTAGACGTCATTCAAGAAGGCACATATTTCTAACTTCAAAATTTCACTAAAAAGAGGAAAAATATAGTCATTGAACATTTTCACAATTGTTTTTATAACATTACGTTTACTGAAAAACAACAATTAATTTTTGATTGCATATATACATATCTTTCAAATCATACGAAAACAGTTGTAATCCTCATTCGTCTTTTTACTTTAAAAAGCAAACATATATGGACCGTACCCCACCCACTTTGTTTTAACCGAAAAATTAATTCAAGATAAAAAAATATGTTCTAATGATCAACTTTTTTTAAAACTTGTATATGTCAAGGTCCTATGACATTAAAACAAGTAAACAAATATATAGATCACCAGGCTTCTAATGATTTTTTATTAAAAATTCTTTAAATTACACCCATTTTCGAGATATTTTGACATTTTCAATGTAAAATACTGTACACACAATATTGACATGGAGATCGAAAATAAAATTAGCTCAGTATTTACTTTTATATATGTATTCCACTACTGAAAAACAAAAATCTGATTTATTCTATAGCAAAAGGATAAATTCTATTCAGAGCTACCCATACCCCTTATTTTGTTGACAACAAAAAATGATCACAAATGACGGGTAAAAAATGAAAAAAGAAAATTTGCTTAAAATTTGATATGTTACCATCTTAAATCTTACATTATACCCATATCTACTAGAATGGAAAAAATGAAACAATTATGTTGTCAAATAAAACTATGATTAAAAAAATAAAATGTTTAGCCTTGAAGATGTCAAAACTTGCCCAGCCAACATCCTTAAGTTCATGTTAGTGATGTGATTTTTGCCACGTAACACCTACTTCTCCCCTCTTTACAAATATACAGACCATAATTGAAAACTAAGCACCCAAGACACCCTTAAGAATTAAGATTTATTGAAGAAACCTATCTTGAATAAATTAAACTAGTTTTTGTTCGTAATCGGCTGCACATGTGATGTAGTTATAATAATAATAATTTCTTTATTTAACGAAGATTAAAACACATTAAGTTATGCATATAAAATACAAACACTTATTTTCAATGTGGCCTTCGAACAATAATGCTATAACAGTTATAAATACATATAAAAACATGCATACTCATGCGCACACGCGCAAACATCCATATACACAACAATACTTCATATCCGACAAACACTCATTGGTTAATACATTCATAATATTCTTAATTCATAATCAAGATATCTATAGTGTGACGGATATTTAAGCAATTACATGCATACAGTGCCAGTTGCACTCAAGAAAAAATAAATAAAAAAATAACAACAACCCAACAGCGACATAATTATATAGTAATATCAGCTAGTTTATATCCTGTTTTTTGGAAAAGAAATTGTTTAAATTGTATTTATACGAATTAAAGCTATTGATGTTACGTATATGTAAAGGAATTGTATTCCACATTATTGTACTGTAATAGCTGAAAGAATCTTTAAAAGAGTTTGTTCGATGTTTTAGTGGAACAAGATCTTTTCGCTTAATGGAACGCAACATATAATTTTCATTGTGAGAGAAGCAAATTAGATCTGACAGGTATTTTGGTACTAGTTCATTTTTACATTTAAAAACTAATATTCCTATATGATATAAACATCGGTTTTCGAATGATAACCAGCCCAATTCTTTAAACATTAACTTTGAACTAGTATTTAAGTCTTTATTCAGTATTATTCGTGCTGCCCTTTTTTGAATTTTTGTTATTATCAGCTTTCGAATTAATTCCCTTTCCCCAAATAGTGCAACAATAGTCAGACGATGACATAATGTAAGCGTTATAAAATATTTTCTTCATATCATATGTTAAATAGTAAATAATATGTTTCAATAATGCAATTTTAGTATTGAGTGTTGAACAAACTTTAAATATTTGATACTTCCACGATAGTGTATTATCAATATATATACCTAGTAGTTTATGTACAGATACTTTTTCTATTAAGACATCGTCAATATATAAAAACATTTTTTTGGCATTTTTAACCTTATATTTTGTGGAGATAACCATACATTTAGTTTTTGATGGGTGCAGTGCCATGTTATTAATGTAACACCAACTTTTGACAGCATTCAGATTTTCCTGTAATTTTTTCTCGATCACATCTATATTATGATCAGATTCATAGATAGTAGAGTCATCTGCATACAGATCAATATGTATTGCATTTTGTGATATTGATATGTCATTAATATACAGGAGAAATAAAAGAGGGCCTAGTATGGAGCCCTGAGGAACACCTGATTTTATTATCATTTCATCAGAAAACTGGCCATTAACCTTCATTCTTTGCTTGCGATTACTTAAATATGATGTGAACAATGTAATGGTTTTGTCTGAGAAATGGTACAATTTAAGTTTATACAATAGTATTTGATGATCCACAAGATCAAATGCCTTTTTTAAGTCGAGAAATATTGCTCCTACATATTTTCCAAAATCAATTAGCCTTGTTAAAGCAGTTTGACAGGAGTGCAATTTTCTGAATCCTGATTGTGTCATATGTAAAAGATCAGTCGTTTGAAAATAGTTATGTAATCGGGTCGCTATGTGACATTCGAAAACTTTTGAAATGGTCGGAAGAATAGAACTTGGTCTGTAATTGTTCGGGTCGGTTCTATCCCCAGTTTTAAAAATTGGAATAACAAATGCTTTTTTAAGAGAATCGGGGAATATTCCATAATGTATACTACTGTTTATTATATGTGCAATAGCATTAGTTATATGGTCCCCACAATATATAAGAATTCTAGGTCCTATTCCATCAAGTCCAGTCGATTTCATAACATCTAATTTGTCAATTATAAGTTTAACTTCGTATGGTGTTATTTCTTCTATAGAAAAGTTTTTGAACTTCAGTTTTTCGTTCATACACTGTTGCAGTTTTTTGAAGTTTTCTGTGACAAATGACGTTTTTTCTATAATATTAGATATGTTCATGAAATGTTCATTTCATGCGTTTAAAATATTCAAATTTCCATCTGTAATATTATCATTTATAATTATAGCTTTAGGTAAAGATGCATTTTCCAATCTGCCTTCATTAGGATTACTTATCGTTCGAAGCGTTTTCCACAAATAGCTTGGACTTTTATTTTCTCTGATAGCGTCATTATAAAAGGCTTTTTTGCTTTTCTTTATCATAGATGCAATTTTATTTCTCATAGTTTTATATTTATCATACTCGCCCTGCCTGTGTAATCTATCTCGCTCAAAGATAGCGTTTTTGATCTCTTCATTAAACCATCATGGTTGAGTATGATATTTGACTCTCATCTTTTTTACAGGAGCATGTTTACATAAAATGTTATTAAGTAAATTATAAAGGCAATTAAGAGACTGATTAAGGTCACTGTGAAATTCAATCAATTCAAGTGGAGCCATAGCTAATTGTTCTTGAAATAAGTTTAGATCAAACTTCTTGAAATACCTATAATTAATAGATATGTGTGTATTGTTTTTACTTATAATTGGTCTGAATAATCGTGTGCAACACACCGGATAGTGATCACTTATACTGTAAAATGGAATATTTACATCAGAAAGTATGTTGGGATTTGTGGTATAAATATGATCAATTATGGTCGAACTCTTTTGAGTAACACGCGTTGGAATTGTCACTAATTGTGTTAGGTCGAATTTATATATAAACGATTGCCATCTCTTGTTTTTGAACAATTCGACTGAATTATTAGGCATGCAATTAAGATTTAAGTCACCAAGAATGTGAGTTTCAAATTTAAAAATGTTAGCAGTTTCAATTTGTCCTTCATATGTTTGGTTAACATCTGGTGGTCTATAAACACAATTTAAAAGAAACGGTTTAGAGCCCTGTATATTAACTTGACTCCATATGGATTCAATTTTATTTGACTCTATATCAAGTCGACGAGTATATGTGATTTGATTCGAAATAAATACGATAAGACCGCCTCCTTTCCGATTCGACTTCCGGTCTCGCCTTTCAGTTGAAGTAAATGGGGTGTTTACATGAAGTGTATGGGTAAACCGAGCTTTAAATGGAGAACTACGAGGTGCACAACACGATTCACAAAGCTATGTCAACTATGTAACAACTGCACTAAACGTAACACTTTTGGGACTAAAGGTCTACACTAAAGGTGACAACCCGTAGCCCTGCGCCCACTACAACTTAGCAAAACCCGCAGAACTTAGCCTACTACATCTAACCAAAACCTATAGCCCTTCACCCACTACACCTAACAAACCCATAGCCCTTCACCCAATACACCGAACCATAGCCCATTCCCGACGACACCTTATCAAACCCGTAGCCCTTTGCCCAATACATCGAACCAAACCCGAAACCCATCACCCACTACACCTAACAAAAAGCATAGCCCATTCCCCACTACACCTAACAAAACCATAGCCCTTCACCTACTACACCTAACCAAAACCCACAGACATCTAATCAAAACCTAGCTATAGCCCTTTACTCACGACACCTAACCAAACTCGTAACCCTAGGCCTTCACCCAATACACCGAACCAAACCCGTAACCCTTCACACACTACGCATAACAAAAGCATAACCCTTCACCCACTACACCTAACAAAACCATAGCCCTTCACCCACTACACCTAACAAAACCATAACCCTTTGCCCACTACACCTAACAAACCCATAGCCTTTCGCTCACTACACCTAACAAAACCATAGCCCTTCGCCCACTACACCTAACAAAACCATAGCCGCCCTTCGCACACTACACCTAACAAAACCATAGCCCTTCACCCACTACATCTAACAAAACCATAACCCTTTGCCCATTACACCTAACAAACCCATAGCCTTTCGCTCACTACACCTAACAAAACCATAGCCCTTTGCCCACTACACCTAATAAAACCATAGCCGCCCTTCGCACACTACACCTACCAAACCCATAGCCCTTCATCCACTTCACCTAACAAAACCATAACCCTTTACCCACTACACGTAATAAAACCATAGCCTTTAACCCACTACACCTAACAAAACCATAGCCCTTCACCTATTACCATGATTACACCTAAAAACCATAGCCTTTCACCCACTACACCTAACAAAACCATAGCTCTTCGCCCACTACACATAACAAGCTCATAGCCATTCACCCATTACACCTAAAAACAAACGCAGCCCTTCGCCCACTAAACCTAACAAAACCATAGCCCTCCACCCATTGCATCTCACAAAATCATAGCCCTTTACCCACTACACCTAACAAAACCATAGACCCACCCACTTCACCTAACAAAACCATAGACCTCTACCACTACACGTAACAAAACCATAGCACTTCACCCACTACACCTAACAAAACCCGCTACACCGACAATTTATTTTCCTTCGTTGTTTGTACGACTCTTGATACGACCCTGATATACACTATATTTTTGACACCTCATTATGCTGATGTACACTGTGTGCACTATATTTCTTGACACCGAATTATCATGATTATGTGGGTTAGGTCGATATAGATATCGACTTAACCCACATAAACATAACCTACTTCAACTGTGTCACGTGATATATGTATAGTCTTAAACATGCAAGGAAGCTGATCCTGACAATGAAACGCATTGTATGCGCGTGAAGTTGGCTCTGCGTTCTGCATTCTGCGTTCAACATTCGATTAGTCTATGTCACTCAACATTAGGACCCAGTTCTGCGTTCAACATTCGGACCCATTTCGTCGTTCACCATTCGGACACAATTCTGCTTTCAACACTCGGACCCAGTTCTGCGTTTAAAATCCGAATCCAGTTCGGCGTTGAACATTCAGACCCATTCCGAGTTCAACATTCAAAACCAGCTCTACGTTGAACAATTGGACCCAGTTCAGCATTATAATAATGTTTCTTTCGTATTGATATCTGCAAGTCGATTAAAGCAGCACTGCTCATACCTTTACATTCTTTGTTTAGCGGTTAACGGATGCCACTAAACGCTATATACATTTAGCTTTTAGTAATTTTTAACATTTAGCGGAAGTTTTAACATGTAATGAAATTTTAACATTTAGCGGTGCTACACATAGTAATTCGATTAGAAAGATTTTTACCATAATTTTTTTTTTTTACTTTTTTTTTTATGAAAGTGCACTTACTTTTCTAAACAGATGCGTTCTTAATGCAAATACAAAGTCTTCAAAACTCTTATACAAATTATAATCACCGTAAACAGCAGCAGTTATAGTGTTACCACACGCAATGAATTGCTAGTTCCTCACACTTGCGATTTCAGTTAGCTTGACCAATTAAAGAAGCCACATATATTGCTGTTATTGCACATGTCGTTATGTCACTGCCGGAACTAATTATGCCCTTTAGGTGTTAATTGGTTATTCAGTCAGTGCATTACACGGATGACCCACGTTGATTTGGCACTTGTAAATACTCCTCTGACTAGGGAGCGTAACTTGACCAATTCGGGAAATAGCTGAAAAACTATGAAAATATAGCTGTTAAATCATGAACATTTTGTTTTGATGAAAAATCCGGAGATTTTACACTTAAATCCGGAGATCCGGAGAGCGACTGAACAATCCGGAGAAATCCGGATTTTATCCTGAGATTTGAGAGACCCCATTTGCACGAATTTTGAGGCGCATTGACGCGACGTAACGCGCAATAAGTGCTTGTGGGTAGATTACGCCATTCGTGCTGAATTATCCAATCACTAAATCGACACACTTCAAGATCTGACACGGGTTTTACAGCTCGAATGGCGTAATCTGCCCCAAGCACTTACTTTAATAGAGGGCTGTCGTGGCGCGGTCGGTAACGCGGCAATTTGTAACCGGAGGCCCCGGGTTCAATCCTCCGTGGTGCCACTGAGTTTCGTCGGTGTATTCTTGGGCAAGACACTTTCCCTTAGCCTCGTCCGTCGGATGGGGACGTAAACCGGGCGGTCCCGTGTATCGGTCTATCCTCCGAGCACGTTAAAGAACCATAGAAATCTATTCTATAATAAGAGAATGGCACGGTTCCCGGATTCCTATGTATCCTTCCCCTCTCTCTGGGGCGGCTCTAAATAACCTATACTGTGTTGATGAGCCGTTAAACAACATTCAATTATTTTAAATGTTTTCAAATATTCGGTTATATCAGAGCATTAAATGACGTTATCAGCTCATATGGTGAGTGGACAATGGACTTCAGAGAAACAGAATGCAGTTTTATTCTAAATGTAGTTTTAATAACGCAGCGCAAGGTTAACAAGGCAGAAATCGACCAAGTCCCTGCTTCATCGTCATAAAATGGCATGCATTCATTCAATGTAATTGCTTTTAAAGTTCTATTTCTACAGAACGATACAAATATAAATATACTCAAGTTTTTGCTAAAATCGAAATATTAAAGGGACACGTGGCAACCTTGAAGTGTGTATCAACATTAACACGTGCACATCGATCTATTATTAATCCAGTATCATTTTGACTTCGAACCTTAACGCCCAAAAATGCGCACGAGTCAACGTGCTGTCTACCATTTTTTCATTCTACATCTACATTCTCCTACCTTTTTAAGGTATGAACCCACCAGTTATTTTCCCTATTGACACCAATGTTAAAATGTCACATATTTATGAGTTGCTGCAACTTCACCTCAAGTGTGGATAATGCAGCAGTGTACTTATATATAGAAAAATAGTTTTCCACTTGAAAAATCACCAGAAAAGGTGGGGTCATGTGACATGTAAGAAAGTTATTGTTTGTTTACTAAACAGATCAAAAGTACAGCTGTTTTCATTGACAGTTGGAGGACCGGGGTTTAACTGAGTTGCCTCGGTGTGTTCTTGGGTAATACACTTTCAATAACCTTTAATGTGTTGATAAGCCGTTAAATACCATTCAATACTTTTGTATGGCAATGTACCGGCCCTAACCAGTTAAACGTTATGATGATCAGGCAAGCGTCGTAGTAGTTGAAAGCTTTAAATAAATAATAGCATTAGAAATGTTAGTACTCTCCGTGTCAGATTTTATAAAAAAAATATTGTTTTATTTAATAAATGCCTAAGTAAAATATTTTTATATGTCATCAAATATTTGGCAAATGTTTTCAAACATAGTACGAGGGTGCTTCAAAAAGTTCTGTCACTAGGCATATATCCTTTGAATAGGATATTACACTGAGATAAAGTAGTGTATTTATGCCAACCTTACTATCACACTATTTATATTATCCTACACTCACCAAGTTGCGCTCTGTTTGATGTACCTTAATTAAATTGGAAAGAAATAACAACATAATATGATAGGAAATTGAAACGGCCATTTATTAATTAAATGACATATTTGAAAGTTTTCAAAACATACCAAACATGTTTAAGATCATTCCTTAAACTATTTTAAGTAATAGTTAGTAACATCAAAGGTGGGGATCTATATAAACGCTATATAAACGCCCACCGTATAAAGTACATAAACGTAGCAAATACATGTTTATGATTAACATAGCAAACGCATGGAACGTTTAACAATTCGAGTAAAACGTGAAATATAAGAGAAATCGTTTAACAATTCAAGTAAAACGTGAAATATAAGAGAAATATGTGTGTAAGGGTGGGGTGGTGGGAAATTAATAAAACACTAGACCAAGTAACAATCCATCATAAGACATATGATGATTACCGTAAAAATCGGATATATGAAGAATATCCGCCAAAAAGTACGGTTTGCAAAATTCCTTTGTGTTTTATTTTTCTACAAGGTTATAATAGCGTAAATGAGTCTCCATTGCCCTTCCATAGTAAAGTTAGAATGTTGACAACCTGTTAAAAACTCAAACCTCGTTAGAATTCTGGGAAACTTGTTTTATCATGCAAATAAACATGTCTGCTATTAAACATCAACAAGGAAATAGGGGCTTTAATACCTTCTAAGAAACATTTCTTCAGTTGTATACTAACACCGGGTCAAAGGTCAACACTATTTTTACCCCTTGCAATTTCATACCCTGTCTACTTTCACTTCTCAAATTTATATAAAAAACTGTCAAAAACATGATGAGCTGCATTTTCAAATATCAACAACATGTCCAGAATACAGTTATAGCCAAAAAGTAACAGGAACCAGCACTAAAAAAAGTTTTTAAAGAAAAAAAGATTAGCACACTTTAATACAGAACTACTTTCGACTGCACCAGGCGAGCACATCCTGTTGATTTAGTGTAATTAGACCTATAAGGGATTATTTTTGCGTCATGTTTTTTAATTCAACTGGTCGATGCAACCTAACAACTTAATAAAAGAACATTTTGACTTGTTTCGCAATGCCGAATGACTTCATCTTGAAATTATTGCGATTTACCTGCGCTTGACCATGCACTAAATCGAGTCGATTTTGTCGAGAAATTAAGAAATAATAAAAAAAGCAATATCTCAGCAAACGTTCAACATTTTCTCATCAAATCAACTCTGGTGGCTTTGTTTCACATCCCTGAGTATGTATACCACACATTTTGCCATATATCTTTCACAAAAATTCCAAAAAATTTAAAAATATCACATTTTTAGGGAAAATCAGAAAATTTTATGAAAAGTTGCCAAAAACACTCTAAAATAGTCTAAAAGTCTGAAAATGATATTTTTTCTCTATTTCTGAGTTCAACTCACCTATTCAAACAAAATAAATGCCTAGAAAATCATTTTTTATGCAATTCTGAAAAATACATGATTTCTCCTTATAGGTTATAATAGCGTAAATGAGTCTCCATTGCCCTTCCATAGTAAAGTTAGAATGTTGACAACCTGTTAAAAACTCAAACCTCGTTAGAATTCTGGGAAACTTATTTTATCATGCAAATAAACATGTCTGCTATTAAACATCAACAAGGAAATAGGGGCTTTAATACCTTCTAAGAAACATTTCTTCAGTTGTATACTAACACCGGGTCAAAGGTCAACACTATTTTTACCCCTTGCAATTTCATACCCTGTCTACTTTCACTTCTCAAATTTATATAAAAAACTGTCAAAAACATGATGAGCTGCATTTTCAAATATCAACAACATGTCCAGAATACAGTTATAGCCAAAAAGTAACAGGAACCAGCACTAAAAAAAGTTTTTAAAGAAAAAAAGATTAGCACACTTTAATACAGAACTACTTTCGACTGCACCAGGCGAGCACATCCTGTTGATTTAGTGTAATTAGACCTATAAGGGATTATTTTTGCGTCATGTTTTTTAATTCAACTGGTCGATGCAACCTAACAACTTAATAAAAGAACATTTTGACTTGTTTCGCAATGCCGAATGACTTCATCTTGAAATTATTGCGATTTACCTGCGCTTGACCATGCACTAAATCGAGTCGATTTTGTCGAGAAATTAAGAAATAATAAAAAAAGCAATATCTCAGCAAACGTTCAACATTTTCTCATCAAATCAACTCTGGTGGCTTTGTTTCACATCCCTGAGTATGTATACCACACATTTTGCCATATATCTTTCACAAAAATTCCAAAAAATTTAAAAATATCACATTTTTAGGGAAAATCAGAAAATTTTATGAAAAGTTGCCAAAAACACTCTAAAATAGTCTAAAAGTCTGAAAATGATATTTTTTCTCTATTTCTGAGTTCAACTCACCTATTCAAACAAAATAAATGCCTAGAAAATCATTTTTTATGCAATTCTGAAAAATACATGATTTCTCCTTATAGGTTATAATAGCGTAAATGAGTCTCCATTGCCCTTCCATAGTAAAGTTAGAATGTTGACAACCTGTTAAAAACTCAAACCTCGTTAGAATTCTGGGAAACTTATTTTATCATGCAAATAAACATGTCTGCTATTAAACATCAACAAGGAAATAGGGGCTTTAATACCTTCTAAGAAACATTTCTTCAGTTGTATACTAACACCGGGTCAAAGGTCAACACTATTTTTACCCCTTGCAATTTCATACCCTGTCTACTTTCACTTCTCAAATTTATATAAAAAACTGTCAAAAACATGATGAGCTGCATTTTCAAATATCAACAACATGTCCAGAATACAGTTATAGCCAAAAAGTAACAGGAACCAGCACTAAAAAAAGTTTTTAAAGAAAAAAAGATTAGCACACTTTAATACAGAACTACTTTCGACTGCACCAGGCGAGCACATCCTGTTGATTTAGTGTAATTAGACCTACAACGGAAACAAGGCTGTGTGTAAATCGTGAGAACGTCACGGCATAACAAACACCTGCCCCATTGTAAGATTTACACGACATAACATTCACCCATAATTCTACCTATAAAAAACATTGTTTAACATAAGTTCTTAATTATGTCAGCAAGTTGTCATAAAAGCATTTATTTAAAATAAATTTATATTTATGCCAACCTTACTATCACACTATTTATATTATCCTACACTCACCAAGTTTCGCTCTGTTTGATGTACCTTAATTAAATTGGAAAGAAATAACAACATAATATGATATGAAATTGAAACGGCCATTTATTAATTAAATGACATATTTGAAAGTTTTCAAAACATACCAAACATGTTTAAGATCATTCCTTGAACTATTTTAAGTAATAGTTAGTAACATCAAAGGTGGGGATCTATATAAACGCCACATATTGCTGCAAAATCTATGTCCATTTATCTGTAAGTAGATATGCAAGCAATAACCCCCATCCGCAACAGTGAGTGTAAGTAAGTAGTAAAAGAAGTTTACGTATACAGGATGTATACCCACATGACTGGGTATAATTGATAATTAAAACACTTTTGACTAGAGGTAAAGAACATGACTAGTATAGTAATTGTAATTATCAAAAGTAGTTGACACGACTAGTATAGCAAATGTATGAATCACGCTTATTTGACTAGAATAAATGAGCATAACTCTAAATAACATAGTAATAAACAGTAGTTGACTGAATTGAAATTAGCATGGCTAGAAACTCGGAAAGTACAAAGTGACTCAAAACTGAGGGTTTGTCCAAATGTAAAGGGTAAAATAGACACAGCACGCCTAAAGTGGAAATAGTGACTGCGTGGTATAGAGTTAGCAGTGTTTCTACAGTACTTTTAATAATTTCTCATCCAGATGAAATAATATACCGAGTACACAGTACAGTAATAATACACTTAGTACATTTGAAAACGCAACATTTTTGACTTTCATATATTTTTTATCTACGCGGTTTTCGTTCAAACAAACATTGTATTTTAGGAAAGTATACATATTTCTTTGTGCCTATTGTTAAAATTTAACAATTTAGAATTACACAAGAGTTACACTACCTGAAACACTGAAAACACATTTTGCACGAGATTTGGAATAATCACGACATAAGCAAGTTTATTTTTATTTATCTTAAAAGCGCTAACATCGGTATGGTATAAAAACACAACATGATTTGATTTTATTCACAAATCATTATGCTACGTTTAGCTGAACATGTGCGAAATCAGGCTATTGGGATGACGACTGTTGGTGCCACTACCAGAGAGGTAGCGAGACGACTTCGCTGCCATGTCTCAACTATATCTAGGCTACAGACATGCTACCAACAGACAGGCACTGTCAGGGACCGTTCTAGACCAGGCAGGCAGCTAGTAACCACCCCCAGACAGGACATCAGACTGAGGGTATCACATCTCAGAAACAGATTCCTGCCAGCTTCTGATACAGCCAGACACACGATTGGTACTCATGGGTATGTGTTTTCATCCACTATAACCAATAAGCATTGTCACTTTTTTCAAATTACTAAAAATAAAATTGCCTTATTTTCAAATTTTGAATGGTGGTGCGTCACCTTTTTTGTGCAGAATGCATTCTAATTCAGCCATAATTGGTTTGTAAGTAGGCCAATAAACGTAACAACTGCAAAAACAGCATAAATGTCATAAATTTAAAAAAAATGTGAAAATGTTAGATTTTTTTTAATTTTTGATGGTTCGTTTCATTTCAGACGCACAATAAATGACTTGAAGCGACGTGTTTATGGCCGCGTAAACCCCTCTACCACACCGCAGGAACTTCGTGTAGCGCTACAAGACGAATGGCAGCGTATGCCACAGCAAGTGATTGCATCCAAAATACTGTCTATGCACCGTAGATGTTAAGCTTTAATAGACGCTCGTGGTGGCACACTCGGTATTGAAAGTGTTTATTTTAATTTGGATAGGGGTAATTGAACCGTTGATTTTCATATGAAATATTTTGATGTTGGCAATGAAATTTTGACCATCTATTAAATCATGATTAAATATATACTACATGAAATTGCATTGTTCTAGCTTTAATACTTTTCAAAAAATTACAAAAACCAAAGTGTTGCGTTTTCAAATGTACTGAGTGTACATGACAGTATAAATACATTAGATAAACATCTCCAGAAGCCCCTGACTCCATGGGTTATTGATCTAATGTTTACATATAAATTAAAACAACACACAATGTACAATAGAAACTCACTTCCGTAAGTAAATGAAAACAGGTAGATGCCTGAAGTGTACATATATGAATTGAATATCACGTACATGGTTAATATGAAAGTGAAGACCAGAATGGATTCACCAAAGCGCAACTGCAAGTAACCTTCAGAGGCCCCTGTCCCCTAGATTGAAGAAGTAATCCACTTACAGTTACACGTACACACATACACCTGTCACATTCATATACCAGTCAAGTCGAAATAGTTATGAATCATTTATAGCGCAATCACAGTCCCTATTGTTTCATAACTGGAATTCTTATATATTTCTTGAACGCATTGGAAAACCATCTACACATGACCTGGAGCTGTTGTTGCTGCTGCAATCCGTAAACTTTGACCTTTATAAAATTAATTATTGCAGCCTGTCCAATTTAAGGATAAATGTAAGTTGTTGGTAAAAAATGCTGTAGAGACAGGTCTTCCATCTCCTGCGGTATTTCCATGACCACTGGGTTCTGGAATTGGCATAGTTGAAGAAATCCTGAATCTGAGTGGATATGGTATGGATATACCAATGACCTGGACGTCAGCGTAACATACACAAATCTCTTGAAAGTACTGTATAGTCTACTGCACCGGGTGAACTACTGTGTGACTATATCTCAAAACAAAATAAATGAAGAAATTATAGAGAAGCATAGACTTAGCCATAAGTAAATGGCTAGGACAGTATGATGTAGATATATAGACAATTACATATAAATTACACATATACCATATATATATATAGTTGACTAATGCAAAGTACATAATTCTGAGATAACACTTCACTTATTAGTTAGAAGTGGATAATTTTAACCGTTTTCCGCAAAAAGGATTGCTCCCCCGACTGATCTGAAATAGTGACGAATGCCAGAAAGTTTCTTGCTGTGTACTCCCTCAAAATAAATAAATTATGCGAGGAAATGGGGAGAGAAGTTTTCTCCCAGAGTGAAACCAGAAGTGTATACAATGACTGATTTGCAGAGCGACACAGACAGACAGGTCGTCATAAAATCTGTCACATCTGCAGCGTGGAAGGATTTCTGAAATTAAAAACAATTTCCGCTCCCTCTTCAATGCATTTCTTTGCAAATTGCAGATGTCACTAATGTCTCAGAAGATACAACTGGACTACAGGGGGTCTTTGCTACCAATATGTAAAGAAACTATTTTGGAATGAAAGACCGATATACTATCAAGTTTATTCCACACGCTCTATGTTGGTCGGAGATCACAGCACCCACAATTCCCAGCCAGCGTACCTCTAACCGAACATTCAAATTAAGTTTTTAAGTGGTGTAGTCCAATTAGATAAACATCGAATGAAAGAATGCCCTATTAATAACGCATTCATGTTCAACACACTGGGTCAGATGGCTAACACAGTTACCACACTGTTTTAATAATATACTGCTTAAACGTTATTTTGTCTGGCGAACACAAGCTCGTATACTTCGGCATACTTCGCATAAATACTCGTTTGTGTAGAACCAGTTAATACCTTCAATCGAACACGATGTAAGGTGTAATATGCAACTAGTTGAATGAAATAGATGAACAATAATGCAGTATAGAGTAAAGAAGCTGGAAGAAAAACGGTTGACAGACCTGACCCTCTCGCAGTAAAATGGCTCCAGTCATTTCTCCTGCAGAGTCTGAACCACGCCTTTGGTAACTATCAGGGGTGGCACTAGGAGGTCTGGATTCCGTGCCTAGAGCCTTTGACGGTTTCCTTCTCTTCCTGGGTGGCTGTCTTGACTTGATTGAAATAGTTATAAACATAGACAGACAGCAGTCATTAGACACAAGGGACCCCTGGTGTGAACTGGCAGCGGTGAGATAAAATGTAAGTGGTATAATATATATTATAAACCACATCAGGAAAAGTAGCTCACAGCATACCAGACGGGAATGAAAATGTATAAAACACCTATCACAACCGTGATAAAATACATATTTTTGATTTGAATAAAGCCATAAATGCTTAGTTGAAGCAATTAATATATAGATAGATAGATAGATAGATAGATACTTTATTGACTTAAACTTTTACAGTTTCTCATCATTACATACATAATTTGTAATACATAATTATAATCACATGACAGGTTACACATACTTCTACACACTCACTTATAGTTCAATTTTCAATACTCCTTAATTAATCATAGATCATATAAATCACACATTTTAATCAATAATCCAAGGATATCAAAACACAAAAGGAATTATATATAAAATAACAATTTATGTGAGGATGTACTTGAATATATTTTAAGAAATAATATTTGGAATAGAACATCTGACAGTAAACGCCTCTGACAAATATTTACTTAAATTAAAAAGTTCTTTCTTCTTTGAAGATTGTAGAAGTGTTATAAATTTAAACATATTTGGCCTTTGTATGTAATATTTTCTGATATATTTCTTTCTAATATCATTATAAGCTGTACAAATTAAAACAAAGTGAAATTCGTCTTCAATATCAGTTGAATTACATATTTGACAAACTCTTTCATTTCTTTCAATCCTCTGTCTTGCATAACGACCTGTCTCAATTCTTAAGCTATGTGAAGATAAACGTAATTTAGTAAAAACACTTCGTAATCTTTTTGTACATAAAATATTCAGATAGTTTTCATATCCAAAATTATCTTTAACATGTCTATACAAACTTGATAATACTCTATTTTCTTGTAGATCAGTGTTCCATTTTTGAATAAAACAATCCACCAACCTCTGTTTAAAGCTAGATATAAAATGTTGATGGTTCACCCTTAAAGGATCATCCCATATATACATAAAGCCATACGTATTAAGCAGAGATTTTACATTGGATAACCAATTGTTTAAACCACTTTCACAATCAGATAATGAAGATTTATAAATAGATGATAAAATTATATTTTCTGTTTTAACTAATTTCAACCAATATCTAACTATTCTAGTATTTCTTGTGATAAATAAAGGATAACGCGCCAATTCACCGTAAACACCAGCATTACTCGTGGTTAGTTTTACTCCTAGAATGTGTTTACAAAACTTGAGATGAATTCTCTCTATCTCTTTCGATTTTATGAAACCCCAGACTTCACAGCCGTAATTGAGTATTGATGAGACGAAAGCATCAAATAATTGAAGGGATGTTTTAGGTTTTAGTTCAGTTTTTCTTATGTTTGCAGTTAAAAGATTCATAGCTTTTAATGCTTTGCCGCACATAGCCTGTTGATTTAACGTATAGTTTAATAATATTTTATTGCAGATATGTTACAATACATCAATTCAACATCACAATATTCATAGAAACATATGCAAGTGGATTGAACTACAAGTTATTACAACATTAGTTACAGTTCTCTCCATAACGTATACGACATTTAACGTATACGACCCTGTGTAGTTAAATACAACTCCAAGATAATTAAAATCATCTGAAACCTCTTATAATGCTCCGTTAAAAGAAAAGTTTTCATCAACGGTTACTCTACCTCTTTTACGAAAAACTATAACCTTTGTTTTTTCAGTATTTACTTCCAGACCCCAAGTTTCACAATATTCATATAGACGATTTAAGCTCATTTGCAGATCTTGCGGAGTATTACCTATTAACACCATATCATCAGCAAAAAGCAGTAAAATTAAAGAAATGTCATCTAATGATAAACCACTCTCTATTCTATTTTGCAAATATAACTCTAAATCTTCAATAAACAGTGCAAACATGATCGGAGACATTATCTCCCCTTGCTTCAAACCGACTGAAATCTCGAAAAAAATCCGAGAAAGAACCGCAGTATTTTATGCATGATTTGACAGTGTTATACATAGAACGAATTATTCTTAGCATTTTCCCGTTAATACCAAATTTATATAACTTTAACCACATTGCATTTCTATAGATAGAATCAAACGCTTTTTTAAGGTCTATAAAAGCACAATAAAGCCGTTTTTTATTGTTTAGAATTTTTTCGATTATACTATGAAGTGCGAAAATTGCATCTACCGTTGATCTGCCTTTCATAAAGCCAAATTGTGCGTCCGATACAGTATTATTAATCTCACACCATTTATTAATCCGGGTGTTCAAAATACTTGTAAAAAGTTATCCCATACAACTTACTAGAGTTATTCCCCTGTAGTTACTAACCATGTCTTTATCACCTCGCTGGTGCAAGGGGATTATAAAACCTTCAGTCCATTCATCCGGAAAATATCCTGAATCAAATATTACGTTAAAAATGTCAGTTATATGTCCAGATAAAATATCGCAAGTTGAGATAAAGTATTCATTTAAAATATTATCTCCAGAAACTTTATTTTTGTTTAAGGCACGAATTGCAGATTCAACTTCGCTTACAGTAATCTGTTTATCGAGTTCTTCAAATATTGCATCGCCATCATTAAAATTATGATTATTATTAAACTCTTCAGCTTCTTCAGAAACCGACACTTTTATATCCTTAAACATATTTATAAAGTATGAACTAAATTCATTCATGGAAATATCAGGATTGTTGCGTTTTCTTTTAATAAATAGTTTCCAAAACTCACGTGGTTTAGAATGGCGCATTTTTTCTAATTCTTTCATTTGTTTAAATTTGTACGATCGTTTCTTTTTCTGAATTAATTTCTTGTAAATCAATTTAGTATTAGCCAGTAACACCCTATTTTCGCCCGACTTGTTTCTGTTAAAGTTGAATAATGCCTCTTTGTAACGTGTTTTAGCAAGAACACATTCATCATCGAACCATTTATTAGTATCGCTGTTGTGTACTTGATAAAACGGCCTCAAGATCTTTCGTTTTTTAAAGAGCGGATCCGCAACATCACGTATTGTATTTGTAAATTGTATTATAAGGTTATTTATACTATTCATATCATCTTTGATTACATTATCAAGATAATTATTGAAAAGTGGCAATTTGCTTATTATACCGCTACGAAATATTTCTTTGTATGTATTGTCCCACTTCGTATTTTCAAGATTTATTATGTTACTTTTACAGTTATGGCTATTACCCTTAATAACAAAAGATAACGGTGCATGGTCACTGAATTCATTGAAGTCTCCTATTTGAAAATCACTCACCATCGAAAAATCACATTCTTTTAATAACAGATAATCTATCACGCTACACCCGTTTCTATTCACATACGTTGCAGAACCCACGCTGTAATCACACCCTAACCTACCATTGGCTATTCTACATGACGTAGCCTTACAAAGATCAAGTAGTTTGGTTCCCTGTGCATTTATTGCCGAGTCCTGTGATACTCTAATTAAAGGATTATCTGGTATATAGTCACTATAATCGATATCATTAACAGTTCGATCAAAGATAATATAATCGTTTCTATTAGCTACCCTTGCATTGCAATCACCAACAATGAAAGTACTACCTAATGAATCAAAGTATGATATGTCCTCCTGTAATAATTGAAAAAGATCAGCATATACAATGTTAACTGGTGGCGAGTCATCGCCCCACAAATATACACCACACAAGAAAATGTCGTCTGTGTTACCGAAAAAGTATTTATCTAGTTTAAGCCAGATTATCGTGTCATGATGATTTTTCACAATAGTGATACCTTTTTTGAGTGATTTTTTAAAATATAATACAATACCTCCGCTATTTCTTCTAGCCCTGCGGTGTCTAAATTTACGGTAAAAATTATAATAACAGTAAGCAGGTAATTCAATATCGCTGTCCTTACTTGTCCATGTTTCTGATAAAAATATAATATCGTGTTTTGTCAAAATATCCACAAAGTTCGACTGTTCTTTTTTACGGTCCGTTAATCCATTACAATTCCAATACACAACACTTAGTCCATCCTCTGCGTGCTCCTAGTCCAATTTCACTGGTTTTCCATCAATATATAAAGTGTCATAGCTAATCCATGCTCTTCTGCCTTCCCTTTTAGCGTCCTTCATTTGTGGTGTCAATCTGCGACGCTTCGCGACGACTTCCGGCGGAAATTGTTCGTGCATATAAAAGTTGGTGCCTTCAAGCTTTATTCTTAGCCTGCGTACCATTTCCCTCTCAGGAAACAGGTTGAACTTCGCGACGATTTTTCGCGTCGAACCGGGAACCGGTGCACCGATCCTGCGTACCCTCTCGAGTTTTAGGTTATCCACCACTTCTCGTGCAATTTGAAGCTTTTCATGCAGAAATTGTCTAAATTTAGATTCGGTTTCCTCGGCTTTTTCGAATTGGGATTCTGGAATGTTTCCGAATATCAAATTATTTCGCATTGATTGCGACTGCAAATATATAATAGAGTCTTTCAGTTTCTGATTTTCGTGCTCCATTTGCGTCATTTTATCTTGCTCCATGCCTATAGCGTATTCGGCTGAATCGACCCTATCCTCTGTTTTATTTAGCCTTTCACTTGTTTTTTTATTCATGTCCTCGATGTGCACCCACATTTTTTTCATTTCTCTATCAAAATTATCTACTTTTTTTTCAAGTGATTCAAGTGTTAATAATCGTTTGTCCATATCACTGATTTTGGACGAGATTGTTGACAGACAAGCCATGATGTCGGCATTCGTCGGGTTTGCGCTTTGAAGCGGCGTACCAGGGGTGGTATCCGCATTGATCTTGTCTTCCATTGCAATAGAAGGATACGTGGTACGTATAGGCGACTGAGGACTATTAACACTGGAATTTGTTAGACCGGAAAAAGTGACGGGGGTAGAGCATACTGGTATAAAGTTAGTATTTAATTTTGAAGGAGTACCTTGATCAAACAACACTGCATTTGACTGACTTAAAGCGTCACTAACACTCACCCCTTCCGGCGATTGTCCATGTTTGGCGGTCTTATTCAAATTACCACTCAGATCGCTATCACTTTCACTATTTTTCTTTCTTTTTGAACGTTTGTTCTTGGCCATAAATCCAAATTTTTGATTCGGTTAGACAATAATCCACATCCACACACACGTTTAATCCAAATAAACAGATTTGTAGCCACTTTTATGGAAATTTTAATGAAAATTTTGCAGAGCGCAAAAATACTCGACTATCGTTCACACCTGTCACGTGATGTCCAATAGACAATCATATGCCTATTAATAACGGTATTAAGGTGTCAAAACGCTTATCACAGTGTGATAAATCACCCAATTCCTTTAAAACTGTTATGTAGAAGCTTATATCAATCGTGATAAAATATATGCAGTGTTAAATTTTAAATTTTTTCAGCAACTTGTCCATAGGAAGTCACTTACACAATTTACAAAGTCAAATTTACTTGTCCCCGCACTTTATGTTAATGTGGTACAAAAAAACAAAACAAGATCAATCATGAAAGTGACACTGCATTCCCTCAGTTGCATTCCACCAATGAAAACAACATGTTTTTATTTGGCATTTACAATGTGCTCAGCAATGTTTTGACATTTTTTCAGTCACAACGTTTAAAGATGTAAATATTCATTTCTTGTTTATAAAATTTAGTTGTCTGTAGGACAGGTCACTTGGCACAATTAACTCGTCCCTGAATGACCCTCGTATAAGCATACATACTATAAACTCGTTAAAATGCACACTATTTTCAATGGCTTCGGCGTTTGTTCGACTGATTCTGACATTATAAAACGAAACCACGGAAAACTAAGAGAAAACAGGAAATCTCTCGTCGAGATGTGTACAAAATCTAGAAAAATAAACAAAAATGGACAAAAAGAACATAGATAGTCTCTCAAACATACTGTTTTGTTTTTGTTTTAGAAACGTATTCGATACGTTATATCATTTTTAAAATAATGTTTGACCAATTTTACAATACAAAACAAACCTTTGGTTTTAGCGAAACCTTCACTTACTACAAAATATTTTCCGTGTCAAGAAAAAATGTCACAAATGAAAAAAAAAGTACATACTGTCAGAGGTAGCCATTTTACTGCTCTCATAAATAAGTTGTTTAAAATCATTGCACCTGTATTTATGATAACTGTAACACGTGTACGTCCGCCGGCATGTACGGTAGGGCACGGATTCTATTTATTGCCGGATTACATCTGGTATATCTATTACGTGTATGCATGCTAATTATTGTTCTGCGGTTCTTGAATGCAACATTTTCTGTTGGACTTTTATATCTAATAATATATGCTACAAATAAATAGATACAAAATTTATTGGATATATTGTAATACTAATGATATAGAAGATGAATATCATTTTACATTAACATGTCCGTTTTATTTCGATTTAAGAATAACTTATATTTAAAAATACTATTACAAAAGGCCAAGTATGTTTAAGTTCATTGAATTATTACACTCTGTGAAGAAACTATTTTGGGTTAGCGAAGTATATAAAATATGCACCAAAACTACGTATATCTGTTAATCACATTATCACATAACATGTGGTGTGGGAGTGTAATAACATCATTCAATATTTTCGATATTCCACATAGGATGAAATAACGTTAATGACGTCATGGTCGTCACGTTAATGTACGTTTTCTGATGTAATCTGACGTTATAAGTTATGTAATAAATAGAATCTAACATTCGTTCTCATTCATTATTGAATTTATCGTTTGCAAAAATAAAAACAGGCAATGTAGTTTAATTAGGATAACGATTTCAGGATCACTTGATTCAACTAATGATATAACAATTGTAAGAATTTAAAACAAAGTATTTATGTCTGTTCGATTTTAAGGCTAATGAATTGAGTTAACTTACTAGATAATGACTACTGTTATACTTTAATTGTATTTCAAATAAAATAAGAATAATTGATATATTTACCAATTAACATTTGCCATCCTGCGTTTTTCTTGTTTATTTATTTCTCTGCTGGTATCTTTTATAGCATGTACATTACGGACATTGAAAACAGTGCAAAATCCAACAATTTCACTTTTATTTGCACATTTTCCCCATTGGCATGATATTTGTATTTAGAAAAGCGAGTAATATAAACATTAGTAAAAAACTAATAATCACTAATATGAAGTGTTGTCGTCTTGAGGTAATACCTTTATATCACTTAGGTAAGGCAGTATTACTTTTTAAATACATACTTGATAAATTGATTGACTGACTGACTGACTCAGACTGACTGACTGACTGACTGGCTTGACTGACTGGCTGACTGGCTGGCTGGCTGTTTGACTGATTGATTGAGTGTTTGTTTTCCTCCAATTAGTAGAGCCTTCAAACAATACAATAGTCATGATACATGACAATGCATATTTATGTTATAATGTTATATAAATAGTAACAAAATAGGTTTGTTTTCTGGTCGTATACAATCCATCGTCTGTCCAAATAGTCATATGAAAAAATGTAAGTTCTATGCTCAACTTTATAGTGCTGCTGACAGTGTATTATTTTGAGTCGAACACAACATGAAACTATACAACCTTATTTCTTGATGAGCTTTTGAACCGACTAAAATTAAATGAAGTATTTTAAAACAGCAGTAAAATACAGTTGTATGAATGATAACCCTCCCAGTCGCATTATACTGAGACCGATGGTCAACCAATCCTAGCACTTATATAGTGAGCGCGAAGCAAGGGATCTACTAGTACTATTGTCATAAATACATACTAAATAGGTGATCCCTTGGAAGCAACAAACACAAACAAGAGAGAAAAGTAGCAGACTCGGTATTATTGAGTCTGTTCATGAGAGGTAATTATAAGATGCGACATCTCTCACGCCTCCTATTGTTTATTAAAGTTCTCCTTTCATGTTTTGTTTTATGAAACATGTTTATGTTTATTTAAATCGAAATCAATACACAACAATAGATATTTACAATTCACGCATTGCAATATCTGTGAAAATCGAGAATAAGATTTTATATTGATGACGTAGGAAACGTTGACAGGTAAATTAATTCACAGATAACTAAAAAGCTACTCAATCAGGGTTACCGTTACCATAAACTTCGTAAAACATTTGCAAAATTTTTATCATCGTATCCCTGATCTTCTTTCCAAATATAAAAGTAATTTAAGGACTCATCTGCGACAAGGACTATCACAACCTGACTTCTATGGTGATGTGATTTATAAACTTCGTAAGAATCTTGGTCATGATCACTTTCATACTATCTTTGTGAAACTTGTTAAAAAAGTTTATCAAAAGAGGTTATGACTTTATCATTTGCAACGTACTGAATGCTTAGTGGTGGACCCTTTTACAGTTCGCCACTATGCTTTCCTCTTTAATTGTACGATGAACCGGACAGGCTGTGGACCCTATGATGACGCCTACCTAAAGCCCATTGGGACGGTGGCGTTTGATGTTTGTCTATGATCTTGCTTGTCGTGCCCATAATGGTTTATTCTCTTGTTGCTCTGGCTTCTACCAAGTCACTGAGTACCTGTCTTTGTGGCTTTCTAGGGCTATTGTTTTTTTTGTATTATATTTACACGAGCATATTTGTGTTTTGCTTATATTGCCTATTGATGCTGCCTTGTTGGTTAGAGATTAGATCATGGCCAGGATTTCTTTATTTACACTGTCCAGTTTTAATGGGATGACGGTAGAGTACGTGTGAGGTTTGGTGCACCCTAGAACCGATTTAAAACCCCCAGTGACCTTTGTTGCCTTTGACCGTTCCATGACAGTAGGCCTATTGTCAACCCTTTTGTGTTTGTGATGGCGTTTGCATTTTTTATTACTTTTGCCTTCTCGTTGTCTGTTTGCGTGTTTGTTTTTGTGTTTTGTGGTTGACTGTAGTCCTTGAATGCTGCTTTCCTTGTCCGATTTGTTTTTATCTTTTTTTTAAAGCCTTACAGAATGGGCTTGATGATCCCAAAGGACCAGTAAATAATAACACTACTGATTTGTAGTCGGGCGACTTTTTACGGCCGCCACACAGCACTAATCAAACGCCTAGTAGTTATAAAGTCTTTGTTTTACCCGGCCAGGGATTCAACACACGACCTCCAGCATGCGACCAAAAACTAGCTAAAATAAAGAGACTCACATGTTATGTCAGAAGATGTACTAAACATAATATATATTAATATTTTTGAGAAAGCCTAGATTTGTTGGGAAAATGTACAACCGTTGGGAGAAGAATGTCGCCCGACAGATATCTGGTGTCGCCCCAATGTTTTTCAGATTTTTCTCATTGCTGTTTATTGTTTAAAAGCCCGCAACCACTAACAGTTATTCATTATGCCTGATTAAGGTTATATCTGTTTGAAACGTTACATGTGCAGGATAAACTGAAAATATTCAAACATGTTTTTCCTCTACTATCGGAAGTCAGTCAGTTTTTTGGTACATTTGAGCTGTTGGCGGCATGTACTTGTTGTAAAAAAAATAGCGCGATTTCTTTCAATTTTATGTATCTACCTTTCCCCTGTCATAGTTAGTAAACTGATTCAATAAATGATTACATTTTTTATGATTCGACTGTTCACCTTTCATCGCATTAAATATGTTTTAGTTCCACTCCATTGCAAATGACTTCAGATGTGTATACTTTGGAGGATAGCTCAGTCGAATAAACTTCAAGGTAAAATGACTTAGCACAAGTATGTAGGTCTCTTTTCCTATTTGTTATAATTGTTTCACCACCACAAAATGTGTCCACATGAGGAATTACTTGCGAAATTACATGCGCAATATGTATATGGAATTATTAAATACATGTGTAAATAAATCAGCTTGTTTCGTATTTAAGTGGTGTGTGAAAAAACAACAACACATGCGTTTTTTTTAAGATTGTTTTACATCAACTGAAAAGAGCAGGTGAGAAGTTTTATTTAATACAATCTTTTCAAAAACGACAGTCAATACAAAGAGCTAAGTGGATTAAAGTTTCTCCGACTCATGTTTTGTTTCATGAACATGTTTATGTTTATTTAAATCGAAATCAATACACAACGATAAATATTTACAATTCACACATTGCAATATCTGTGAAAAGCGAGAATACGATTTAACTTGATGACGTAGAAAACTTTAAAAAGGTAAATAATTCCACACTCTAGAATCTTGTTTAAACCTCCAGCGGCCCCTTTTTTTGCCACTGACCGCTCCAAGGCGATATCCCTATTGTCAACACGTTCGTGTTTATGATGCCTCTTGTCATGTTTTGTTTTATTAACATTGTAATTCTTGTTCATTTTATTGCGTGTTTCTTGTTGACTGTGTTCTTTGGTAGTTATTTTATCTGTTCTACTTTTATACCTATTTTCAGTAAACAATTCATTCGCAACATCTCAATCACTTATTTGAATTGATTTGTTTGGTTTTCCTGTGCTCAACAGAGATTACGGTCTTTACTGTGTGAAGTTACTGATACAGACACGCCTACAAAGAAGAAAGCGATATAAATACAGGTTATGAAGTGTTGTCGTCTTGAGGTAACAGCTCTATATCACTTAGGTAAGGTAGTATTACTTTATAAATACATTCTTAATAATCAAATGTATGTCATCAAAAAGAAACATGATTGATTGACTGACTGACTGACTGACTGACTGACTGACTGATTGATTGTTGATTGTTTGATTGAGTGATTGATTTCTTCTTTGTTTTCCTCCCATTAGGAGAGTCTTCAAACAATGCAATAGTCATGAAAAGATACACCTGACAATGAATATTTATGTTATTATATGTCATATAAATAGTAATCAAAATAGGCTTGTTTTCTGGTCGATACACCGTCTGCCCAAATAGTGAAAAAAGTGAGCTCTATGCTCAACTTTATAGCGCTGCTGCACTGGAATACCACGCCGTAGACACATACGATTAAGACCAGGTACGCTTTATTTTGAGTCGGACAAACATTAAATAATACAACCATCAACTCTTGATGAGCTTTTGAACAGACTAAAATTAAATTAAGTATCCCTCCCTGGTTGGCCCGGTGTTCCTGGTTGGCCCGCTGTCGCTGACACCGAGCCAACCAATCCTAGCACTTATATAG
>JAWPHD010008417.1:0-115403 GCA_037043455.1 Cyrtodaria siliqua
CGTCCGTCGTCCGTCCGTTGTTAACTTTTGTCTCGTTAAGACGATAGGGCCTTCATTTTTCATCCAATCTTTACCAAACTTTAACAGGTTGTTAATATCAATGAAAGCTCGGATGAGTTCGAAAACCAGCCAGATCGGACAAGTAACAGCAGAGTTATGGCCCTTGATTTAGTTAAAAATGCTATATTGCTAAATTTTGCCTCGTTAAGACGATAGGGCCTTCATTTTTCATCCTATCTTTACCAACCTTTACCACATTGTTAATATCAATGAAAGTTCGGACAAGTTCGAAAACCAGCCAGATCGGACCAGTAACAGCGGAGTTATGGTCCTTGATTTAGTTAAAAATGCTATATTGCTATATTTTGCCTCGTTAAGACAATAGGGCCTTCGTTTTTCATCCTTTCTTTACCACATTGTTAATATCAATGAAAGCTCGGACAAGTTCGAAAACCAGCCATATCGGACTAGTATCAGCGGAGTTGTAGCCCTTGATTTAGTTAAAAATGCTATGTTTTGCATCGTTAAGACAATAGGGGCTTCATTGTTCATCCGATCTTTACCAATCTTTATCAGATTGTTAATGTCGTTAAAGGCTTGAACAAGTTTGAAAAACAGCCATATCGGACCAGTAACTTCGAAGTTATGGCCCTTGATTTAGTTAAAAATGCTATATTTTGCCTCGTTAAGACGATAGGGGCTTCATTGTTCATCCGATCTTTACCAAACTTGATCAGATTGTTAATATCAATGAAAGCTTGGACAAGTTTGAAAACCAGCCATATCGGACTAGTAACAGCTGAGTTATGGCCCTTGATTTAGTTAAAAGTGCTATATTTTGCCTCGTTAAGACTATAGGGGCTTCATTGTTCATCCGATCTTTACCAAACTTAATCAGATTGTTAATATCAATGAAAGCTGGAACAAGTTCTAAATCCAGCCATATCGGACCAGTAACATCGGAGTTATGGCCCTTAATTTACTTCAAAATGATATATTTTTTCTCGTTAAGACGATAGGGCCTTCATTTTTCATCCGATCTTTACCAAACTTCACCAGATTGTTAATGTCTCTGAAAGCTTTGTCTGGTTCGAAAAACAACCAGATCGGCCCAGTAACAGCGGAGTTATGGCCCTTGATTTTGTTAAAAATGCTATAATTTGCCTCGTCGTTCGATAGGGCCTTCATTTTGCATCTGATCTTTGCCAAACTTTACCAGCTTTTACGACTGTCTTTTTTATATTATTATTAATTTTATTTTTATTATTTTTATTTTTTTATTATTTTTATTTTTATTTATTTTTTTTAATTTTTTTTTTATTTTTTTTTTCATATTTTTTTTTTTGGAAATTATTCCTTTATATATATATATATATATATATATATTATATATTTTTTTTTTTAGCTCTATGTTGGACCAGTCGGACCAGTAACAGAGGAATTATGGCTCTTGATTTAGTTAAAAATGCTATATTTTGCCTCGTTAATGCGGTATGGCCTTCATTTTTCATCTGATCTTTACCAAACTTTACCAGGTTCTTAAGTTATGGCCCTTGATTTAGTTAAAAAGCTGTTTTTTGCCCGAAACTTTCAAAAAAACGTAAATGGAAGTCACTCGCTTCATTGATGTTATAAGAGCTAACATAGCCAGTAGAGTGTCCACAGGCCCTCATGGGCCTCTTGTTATGAAATTTCATTCATAGAAGAAAGTGGGACAAATTAAAAAATGCCCATGCGAGACTAGACACAGCAGACTTATTGCCCATGATTACCAGGTGAGCGATCTAAGGCCATCCTATCCCTGTTGTTTTTGCAATGTTTTAAAAAAACTACTGATGGGAATTTTATGTTGACAACCCTTGATATAAGAGCCGTTTTAGCCAGTAGAGCATCCACAGGCCCTCTTGGTCCTCTTGTTTTTAATAGAATGGCATTTTGTTTTTAAACAAATGCACTTAAATGTCATCTCAGCAAGAACAACTTGATTGTTTTTAGTTACTAAAATGTTTACAAACTTTCATTTAAGCATCATTTACCTTTTTATTTTTAAGTCCAGCCCCCGTTAGGCGAGACATGTGAATCCACGGATTTCTTGTATTTAAAGGTTTAGCACTTAAAATGTTTAATGTTGACAAACATAATGATTACAAAACAACCAAGTTTGATAACATAATTCTTCTATTTAAAGGGACACTGTTACTTTGAGCTTATAAAACTAACACATCCTCCAAGAACATTAAAGAATCTTAGGAATCTATTTGATAGTAAGAGATGGGAAGGTTACTGGATTCCTATGTATCCTTCCCCTCTCTCTGGGGTGGCTGTAAACAACCAATAATGTGTTGATGAGCCGTTAAAGAACATCCAATTTGATTCAGTTCAAAAATGTTTTGTATAGAAAATAAATACATGATACAGTTGTAATGTTTAATGTATTGACATGCCAAATGTTGAGTTTACAAGTGCTTTAAAAATGCTAAATTTGTGATTAAACCTCTTTGATAGAATAATGATTTGAAAAAAGGCCATGTTGGAGTTTTTATACTGAAACCTGGCCTTTTGTTGCATCACAAGCAGATACCAGCATTAATTTGTGATGACATGTTCATGATATTAAATAAGACATATTCTTTGATTAAAATGTCAATTTGTGACGGCAAAAACCAACAGCCTCTGTGTCAGGGTTCCGGAAATACGGTTGCCCGACGCCTCGTGCAAGTGGATTTTGGGTGCGGGCAAGTGACATTCGCAAATCTGGTTGCCCGCCACTTGCCCGACGGACATTTCCATACCAGAACAAATCAAGTGGCAAACTAGCCATATAAGAATTTCATTTTGATAACTGAATAAAACTAGCCGCTGTTTTTCGCCGCTAGCGATTGTTAATAAGATCAAACAACTTTCGGTACAATCAACAATCTCGCCCCAGGCAGCTTAATTTGTGGCATTTTTTTCAATAAACAACTAATTAGCCCACACTCGCATTTCGCACTGTTTGAAAGCAACACCGTATCACAATTTATCCTGACACGACCGTCCGACGTGTGTCCATCGGCCAATGAAATCGCGGCAATTATGTCCGTGACCTTCCAACCATAAACATAACTACTTCCAAATAATCTCTGAACGTCACTTGGACCTTCCGCCAATCAAATCAGAAAACTCTTTCTTAATTTGCAAATTTAATGTGTCAAAATAATGATTGACAGACCCACGTGACATTAATGTTTTTGTTTAGATAATTTTGCCAAAGATTTTTTCGTAACGAAAATACATTTCTTTTACTTGAAGCACTCGTTTATCAATGCGCTTTTATGAGGTATTTGGTGTATTTCATTGATATAGTCTGTAATTAAACGTATATGGAAGTGCGTACTACACAAATAAGTTGCATAATTTAGCGATATGCGCATGTCATGGGTTTTCGCGATTTCAGAACAATCAAGGAACCTTTTTCTCAAGTTCTGAACTTTCGCTTTTGATAAATAAGGTTACTGCTATTACTTCTTAAACAATTCCTAGGGAACCCCTATTCACGCCTGTTGCTTTCACCTAATTCCCTTCGGTTAAAATACAAAGATGCAGGAACGTTACCATGGTTGCAGAAATTGGGGGCCAAGTAAATATTTTTAATAACGTTTTGTCTTCTTTCTTTGCTTGTCTCTTTTTTCTGTCAACTGGTTAATTGTACACACTGTGACATTAAAAGTTCCATACACTAGCTGCCAAGCATTTTTTTTGGATGGTCATCAAAAATGATGGGGTTGTGTGTGTGGTGATTGGTGGGGTGTGAGGACGGAATAAAATGAGTTTGTATACTGTCTCATCATTTTATTTTAGTAACACAAATATGTAATAGACACAAAAGAAGAAAATGCAACCATTTGATTTTTTTATATGAATAAATACAATGTATTAACTAATCCATAAAATACACTCTCCCTTCCTTTTCTAAGTATAATGGTCCAAATTATGCGGCGGTCCGTCCCAGTTTAACACGAATAATGGTGCACCGCTAATTTTTGGGGCAATTAAGTGTTCTTAAATGTGGGGCAAGTGACATTATAGGCAGGGCAAGTAACTTTTGAATATCCACTTGCCCTGGGCAAGTGGATTTTCAAAATATTTCCAGAACCCTGTGTGTAACATGATACTTCCCAATTATAATAGTACATGTAGATATTTTTGCAGGCTAAACATGTTCAATATGAAATTAACTTTTTAAAGGGACACTGTCTATAAGTAATGCCTATATTTAGCATAATGAATAAGCTGGTGTGGACACATGTCTATTTTTTTCACCGAATCTGGTCTATGGAATGGTAATGTCTGTCCATTCATCAATATTTGCATTTAGCTCCTTTTATGGAAAACTATGAACGCTCCCCTTTTGAATGCAGACAAAGATATTTGATGTTGCATAAACCCTCAATTTTATCAAGATGAAGGTCATTTGAAACATGTTTGATGGACACGTCACTTTAGACGAGACACCATGTTGCGCGCAACTCTTGTTTTTAGCTCTACTGGTCGAAAGTTTGGCTAAAGACATTCTCATTTGGCTAAAGGAAATTTTAGGTCTTTAGCCAGATTGGCTAAAGGATTTAAAACCCTAGCGCTATCCTAGCTAATTAGAACCTCGACACAGCCTATGTTTCGATAAAAGCAATTATTTCTCTTCAGGGTTCTCCACAGGCCATTTAAACATAGCGGAGCCGCTGCGCTTGACTTCCAAAAGCTTACATCCCGCGGTGCCTAAACTGCGCCGCTATGCTTAAAAACCAGAGCGCGGTGCTTTGATCTGTAGGCAAACACCGCCTTTAAAAACCCTTATGCGCACCGTACACAAATTCATAAACTCGCTTCAAACAATACACACAAGTAACACGTGACTGATCTATGCAGTATGCAGAACGTGCGATAACACGCTGTGTGATTAGTGGATTGTTGACAACAAATTGCAATTATCACGAGTTGATTGGATTATGTCGGGTTGTTGTGGATTAATCAGTAATTGGGAGATAATTGGGATGGGAGAATGTAACTTAAAGCAGTTGAACTGGAAAGTTTGTTAATATTGGCAGTTTGTGTATCGGCTAACGTGTATTGTTCAAGACGGAAATGAAAGATGTGATGTGCAAGAGTTTGTTTGTTTTGCGCAAGTAAGTATAATTGTTTTGATTGTCATTTGATTTAAGTTTGTGCGTTAATAAATAAAATAAATAGCAATTTTGGGATAATATCTGGTCATTTGAAAAAAGATAAGAAGAAATGAAGGTAGTTTATTTATCTGTTTACTTCAAAGCTTGTCAATATTTTGAAAACAAAAATACTAGAAATTACTTACAAAATAAAACAAAAATAATTCAGTTATTACTATTATTAAGCGTGTTGGTCTATTATATATTTATAATATATTAAATTATTTATATATGTTTCTTCAGACCTTGGCCCGCCACTTTAACCAGGATGAAGATTCAATGATGATCGAGTGGAGACAAGTGAGGGAGGTTACAAAGAATGACAGAGAGCTACAGGAGTCTCACCCCAACTTGTACAATATTGCAGCTGTTGGTCTGCTTCTTCCAACATCAACAGCAGATTGAATTAAGACAGCACAGGTCAACTATGTGTAACAGAGTTCTCAATGCACTGCTGGCAGTAACAATGCAGGGCCCACCTCCATCAGTTTGAATATGACAGGGCAGTGGAAGAATGGCACATGGCCAGACCTAGAAGGTCAAGCATCTGAAAAGGAACTGCTAGCTAATATGTACAAGTCAAGACATTGAATGGGCTATCTTGTGTTGGATTTATCTGAGTGCTAAGGTTATATTTTTTAAGTATTATCAAATGTGCTGTTTTATTTCCAAGGATGAATATTGTGTAGTTGATGGTATTATAAGTGTGCATGATGTGTTGATGTATATGTTGTATTATTGTGTATAAACTTATAATAAATCTTTGTATGTTTTCTTCTTCATCGTGTATTAAAACATGGATTATTTATTATTGTTTATTGTATGTATTTCAGATGCTGCATGTTGTGTTGATGTGTGTTGTATTATTGTGTATGTATTATTGTGTATGAACTTATTTTAGTTAATATTTTTATGAGTTTTTTTTTAAATAAAAGTCTTAAAACATGGATTATTTATTATATTGTTTATTATCATAAATATATAATTATATATGGCTTCCTACCATCACTTATATCACACAAAAGAGTGCCTCACCGTCAATATAGGCAGTTACTAAAAGCCCAAAAAATCGAACACAGGAGGGGGTTTACCCCTCCCGTACCCTCCCCCAGCACGCGCTAAATGCCACTATGCTTGAAAATAATCCTGTGGAGAACCCTGCTCTTGTGGAAATTCCAGATCTTTACCGGATACTCATCATAATCCTTATAATCTTGTAATGTTTTCATTTGTTCACTTTGTATGTTTGTGTTTCTACATTTATTGCAGGACGGTTACCATTTCGAATACACAACATGTGATGATAAAGGTCATCGATGGCGTGTCTCCGTGCCGGAGCAGGACAAGTGCAGCGCTGTGTCATCCCACTATAAAAATGACTACCTCCCACTTAAAGGACCGGACTGTAGTAAGTCACTTTATGTTTTGTACACAACTTTACATTGTGTTACCCTATGGTTGGGACTTACAGCCATTTCATATGATAACGCTGTAAGTCGAGTAGGTGAGTACAAAAAGTAGGTCAAGATGAATGATGAAAGTCATTTACAAAGTTTAACGTTGAAGGTTTTGTTGTCCATTATAAATACCATACATGTCGTGATCGGAGGTTATATAGCATTGCACTCCGACCGTCCATCAGTCTGTCACGTTTCATTTCCGCTCAGTAACTTGGGTTAGGATAGGAATGAGATAAAAAATTTAAAAACGGTTTACACTCAGTAACTTTAGTTAGGAATGAAATATTGGCCTGAAACTTGCTTTGTTTGTAGCTTATAAGAAAAAAGAAGCTTGGGATTGCATTTGGGTTCAATGGTACGGTTACTAAAAATAGAATATCTGTTTCCGCTTTAACAACTTTACTTAGGAATGAGATATTGGCCTGAAACTTGCTGTGTATGTAGCTTATATGAAAAGGACGTTTGGGATTGCATTTGGGTCAAGGTCAATATTCTTAAAAATAGAAAACTGGTTTCCGCTCAGTAAATTTAGTTAGGAATGAGATATTGGCCCGAAACTTGCTATGTAGTAGGCTTATATGACAAGGAAACTTGGGAGTGCATTAGGGTCACTGGGGTCATGGTCAGGATCACCATTACTAAAAATAGAAAACAGACGTTTCCCCTAAAGAACTTTAGTTAGGAATGAACTATTGGCCCGAAACTTGTTGTGTAGGTACATGTACATTTAGCTTATATAAAAAGGAAGCTTGGGATTTTTAGATCTTTTGGGTTCACTCTTCGTCCGTCGTCCGTCCGTCAGTCTGTCCAATGTCGTCGTTAAGTTTTGCTTCAAACGACTTCTTGTTAGAAACCGCTTGGCCAATTTTGACCACACTTCACATGGATGATCCTTAGATAAATAATTAGGTCAACGCGACATCCAAGATGGCCTTGGAAAACCTTAAATTTGTTTCTCAAGAACCGCTGGACAGATTTCGACAGTTTTTAGCTCTACTGATCAGAGATCAGCAGAGCTTATGCCGTGGTGCGGTGTCCGTTGTCCGTCTGTCTGTCCGTAAACTTTTTTTTGTAGCGACTTCTCCTCTAAAACTACTGAATGGATTTTCATGAAACTTTACAGAAATGTTGCCCATGAAGTCTAGTTGATCCTAGCAAAAATTCATGTTGATGTGAAATCCAAGATGGCCGCCAGATCTAAAAATAGGTTTTTAAAAAACAAGTTTGTAGCGACTACTTCTTGAAAACTATAAGTGATATTGATATGGGACTTTTTCTAAAATGATCAGCATGACATGATGTTGGTCCTTGTCAAAAATCGTTTTGATTCGACGTTAAACATGGCTGCCAGCGGCCATCTTTGTTTACATAGAATTATATAATGAAAACTTGTAGCGACTACTCCTCTGAAATTACTTGACGGATTTTCGTGAAACTTCACAGGAATGTTACTTTTGATGTCTAATTGATCCTAGCAAAATTTTAGGTCGGCCGGAAATTCAAGATGGCCGCCAAGACTTAAAATAAATTTTCAAAATACAAGTTTGTAGCGACTTCTTCTTGAAAACTATAAGTGATATTGATATGGGACTTTTTCTAAAATGATCAGCATGACATGATGTTGGTCCTTGTCAAAAATTGTTTTGATTCAACGTTAAACATTGCTGCCAGCGGCCATCTTTGTTTACATTGAGTTATATAGTAAAATCTTGTAGCGACTACTACTTTGAAACAACTTGGCGGATTTTCATGACACTTTACAGGATTGTTGCTCTTAATGTCTAATTGATCCTAGCAAAATTTCAGATCGGCCAGAAATTCATGATGGCCGCCACAGCTAAAAATAGATTTTTAAAAAAGAAGTTTGTAGCGACTACATCTTGAAAACTATAAGTGATATTGATATGGGACTTTTTGTAAAATGATCAGCATGACATGATGGTTATCAGAGTCAAACATTATTCTGATTCAACGTTTAACATGGCTGCCAGTGGCCATCTTTGTTTACATAGAGTTATATAATGAAAACTTGTAGCGACTACTCCTCTGAAACTACTTGACGCATTTTCATGAAACTTCACAGGAATGTTGCTTTTGATGTCTAATTGATCCTAGCAAAATTTTAGGTCGGCCGGAAATTCAAGATGGCCGCCAAGACTAAAAATAAATTTTCAAAATACAAGTTTGTAGCGACTTCTTCTTGAAAACTATAAGTGATATTGATATGGGACTTTTTCTAAAATGATCAGCATGACATGATGTTGGTCCTTGTCAAAAATTGTTTTGATTCAACGTTAAACATTGCTGCCAGCGGCCATCTTTGTTTACATAGAGTTATATAGTAAAAACTTGTAGCGACTACTCCTTTGAAACTACTTGGAGGATTTTCATGACAATTTACAGGAATGTTGCTCTTAATGTCTAATTGATCCTAGCAAAATTTCGGACTTTTTGTAAAATGATCAGCATGACATGATGGTTATCAGAGTGAAACATTATTCTGATTCGACGTTAAACATGGCTGCCAGTGGCCATCTTTGTTTACATAGAGTTATATAGTGAAAACTTGTAGCGACTACTCCTCTGAAACTACTTGACGGATTTTCATGAAACTTCACAGGAATGTTGCTCTTGATGTCTAATTGATCCTAGCAAAATTTCAGGTAGGCCGGAAATTCAAGATGGCCGTGACGGCTAAAAAAACAAGTCTGTAGCGACTACTTCCTGAAATCAAAATCAATCAGTAGAGCTTCAAGGTCATTTTTTAATTTTTTTTTAGCTCCAGGGTTCCGGAAATACGGTTGCCCGACGCCCCGGGCAAGTGGATTTTGGGTGCGGGCAAGTGACCTTCGCAAATCTGGTTGCCCGCCACTTGCCCGACGGACATTTCCATTCCAGAACAAATCAAGTGGCAAACTAGCCATATCAGAATTCCATTTTGATAACTGAATAAAACTGGCCGCTGTTTTTCGCCGCCAGCGATTGTTAATAAGATCAAACAACTTTCGGTACAATCAACAATCTCACCCCAGGCAGCTTAATTTGTGGCATTATTTCAATAAACAACTAATTAACCCACACGCGCATTTCACACCGTTTGAAAACAACACCGTATCACAATTTATCCTGACACGACCGTCAGACGTGTGTCCATCGGCCAATGAAATCGCGTCAATTATGTCCGTGACCTTCCAAACATAAACATAGCTACTTTCAGAAATCGTTTCCAAATAATCTCTGAACGTCATTTGGACCTTCCAACAATCAAATCAGAAAACTCTTTCTTAATTTGCAAATTTAATGTGTCAAAATAACAATTGACAGACCCACGTGACATTATGTTTTTGTTTAGATAATTTTGCCGAAGATTTTTTCGTAACGAAAATACATTTCTTTTACTCGAAGCACTCGTTTATCAATGCGCTTTTATGAGGTATTTGGTGTATTTCATTGATATAGTCTGTAATTAAACGTATATGGAAGTGCATACTACACAAATAAGTTGCATAACTTAGCGATATGCGCATGTCATGGGTTTTCGCGATTTCAGAACAGTCACCTTTTTCTCGAGTTCTGAACTTTCGCTGTTACTGCTACTACTTCTTAAACAATTCCTAGGGAACCCCTACTCATGAATTTCCAAATTTGTTATACAGGAAGTTCGAACTTCCTAAATTTGAACCTTAGTGGAAGCCCTGTCATGCCTCTTACTTGCATCTAATTCCCTTTAGTTAAAATACAAAGCCGTAGGAACGTTACCATTGTTGCAGAAATTGCCGGGGGCCAAGTGAATATTTTTAATAACGTTTTTGTCTTGTTTCTTTGCTTGTCGCACATTTAAAGGAATACAATAGCTTCTTTGATTTCTGTCAACTGGGTAATTGTACACACTGTGGCATTAAAAGTTCCATACACTAGGCTATAGCTGCCAAGCATTTTTTTTGGATGGTCATCAAAAATGATGGGGTTGTGTGTGTGGTGATTGGTGGGGCGGGAGGGCGGAATAAAATGAGTTTGTATACTGTCTCATCATTTTGTGATTGTTACAGACACAAAAGAAGAAAATGCAACCATTTTATTTTTTATATGAATAAATACAATGTATGAACTAAACTAATTCATAAAATACATTTTCCCTTCCTTTTCTAATTATAATGGTCCAAATTATGCGGCTGTCCGTCCCGTTTAACACGAATAATGGTACAGCGCCAATTTTTGGGGCAATTAAGTGTTCTTAAATGTGGGGCAAGTGAAATTATGGGCAGGGCAAGTGACTTCTGAAAATCCACTTTGGATTTTCAAAATATTTCCAGAACCCTGAGCTCTATGTTGGACCAGTCGGACCAGTCACAGGAGTTATGGCTCTTGATTTGGTTAAAAATGCTATATTTTGCCTCGTTAATACGGTAGGGCCTTTATTTTTCATCTGATCTTTACCAAACTTTACCAGATTTTAGGACTTGTTTTTTTTTACATTATCTTTTTTTTTTTTTTTATTTTTTTTTTGTAAATTATTATTATTATTATTTTTTTTTTAATATTTTTTTTTAATATTTTTTCTTTTTTTTTTTAGCTCTTTGTTGGACCAGTCGGACCAGTAACAGGAGTTATGGCTCTTGATTTGGTTAAAAATGCTATATTTTGCCTCGTTAATACGTTAGGGCCTTTATTTTTCATCTGATCTTTACCAAACTTTACCAGATTTCTTTAGTTATGGCCCTTGATTTAGTTAAAAAGCTGTTTTTTGCCCGAAACTTTCAAAAAAACATTAATGGCAATCACACGCTTCATTGATGTTATAAGAGCCCTGTTAGCCAGTAGAGCGTCCACAGGCCCTCTTGTGCCTCTTGTTTTATTTTTTATTTATTTTTTACATATTTCTGTGTTGTTTTGGTCAATTCTTACATATAGCTTCTTACACATATATGTTGCCCCACCCACCCTCCCCCTCATTTTATCTTCCATTACTTGGATATTAATATTTTAATTTGAACGCAATCATTTACATAAAACAATTTAGATTAAATTCAGATACACAGATGAAATATCAATAAAAAAAACCAAAATGAGGCCACAATAAAAATTGCCAGATATCAGCTCCCTCCCCGAGTTGCCTTTCGACCACAAATTCTTTTAAAATGACAGCAATTTTGGATTAAAACGGATAAAAATAATAAAATTCACATAATTTTAATAATAAAATTTCACATAATTTTATATCGGCCCAAGTTTCTGTACACGCCCCATCCCCCAACCCCACCCCACATTGTTTTAGCCTTGTTTTCTGATGTTATATACTAGCTATATAATTTATTATTCTTTGAAAAATTGAATAGTCGATCTGCGCTGTTCTCCGACAGCTCTTGTTTATAGAAATACTGAGTGTTTATGTGTATCTATAAGCACAAGGTACACTGATCAATATGAATGCTGATTATCTTTGATTTGTTACACTTGCACTGATAAATATGAATGCTGATTATCATTGATTTGTTATACTTGCACTGATAAATATGAATGCTGATTATCGTTGATTTGTTACACTTGCACTGATAATTATGAATGCTGATTATCATTGTTACACTTGCACTGATAAATATGAATGCTGATTATCATTGATTTGTTACACTTGCACTGATAAATATGAATGCTGATTATCATTGATTTATTACACTTGCACTGATAAATATGAATGTTGATTATCATTGATTTGTTACACTTGCACTGATAAATATGAATGCTGATTATCATTGTTTGTTACACTTGCACTGATGAATATGAATGCTGGTTATCATTGTTTGTTACACTTGCACTGATAAATATGAATGCTGATTATCATTGTTTGTTACACTTGCACTGATAAATATGAATGCTGATTATCATTGATTTGTTATACTTGCACTGATAAATATGAATGCTGATTATCATTGTTTGTTACACTTGCACTGATAAATATGAATGCTGATTATCATTGATTTGTTATACTTGCACTGATAAATATGAATGCTGATTATCATTGTTACACTTGCAGATCAGGAATGTTTAGGTGGCCAGTATTTGGACATGAACAGTCAGAGATGTCGCTCTTGTGTACCCGGCACCTTTTCAAGTGGTAGCATGGCCCGGTTTGATGATTTTGACTCACTGCCTGCTGGTTTTTCCACCACAACCGAGAATTTCAAGGGAATGGGGGAGGAAAGTGATGTGAACTGTACAGAGTAAGTTCATCTGTTATATATTGTCTATATGACTGTTATATATTGTCTATATGACTATATGTATATATTATATATATACTGAACCAAACAGCTAATGCACCAGTAGACAATGCCTTTAATATCTCAATAATAACAATCAATAAATCAAAACCAATATCATTCTGAACGAGACAAATATCTTGCCTAACAGGAATGAACATGCCAGGCTCATCCTCCGTGTACATCGAGATAAAATATGGAGAATGGGCCTAGAACCTTCTCACCTGCAGAACTGTAGAGTTGCTGCAAATTCTATTGTAGACACTCCATTTATGCTGGAGCCACGTTTATTGTTTTTCTGCCACTGCTCTAGTGATTTGAGCGAGATGGCACCTGAAATTAATAACCTGTAAATTTAATAAAATCATTCAAATCACCTGTCTCCAACAGTACCAGTCGGCATATAATAAGTTCATACATTAAAGGTATTGTCTACTGGTGCATCAGCTGTTTGGTTCAGTATATTATATAGATATATATCTCACCTATCGTCCCTCCATCCCTCCGTTAACTTTTGCCTCGTTAAGCCAGATTATTGATATCAATGAAAGATCAGACAAGTTAAAAAAACTGTAAGGTTGACTCAGTGACACTGGAGTTATGGCCCTTTATTTAGTTAGATATAATGCTAAATGTTGCTTCATTAGGATGATATGGCCTTAATTTTTCATCTACCCTTTACTAAACTCAATGAAACCTCGGACAAGTTTGAAAAACAGCTGAATTGCAATATCATTATCAGAGTTATGACCCTTACTTTTTTTTTTATGTAGTTAACTGTGCTATATTTTCCGTTTCATTTTCCTTCCAATATTTACCAAACGTAGGCAGATTGATGATATCAATGAAAGCTCAGACTAGCAGCTAGATCTGATTAGTGACGAAAAATTGGGCTTGAAAACTGTAAGTTTGGCACGGGAATTTGCGATGCTGCACCATCGATTGCATGATCTAATTACGTTATGAAATTATAAGTTTGTTTGGCAATTTTTTCATATTTTGCAAATATCATCAAGTGAGTGATTCAGGGCCTTTTTGGCCCTCTTGTTATTATTATTAACTGTTTTCCATTGATCACTTCCTTCGGTTGTGCATATATCGTTCCAATGGAACTCTTCACCAATTTCCGTAATCCCGATTGATATCATTGGTTACCGTGAGACTGAGATAGACTGGAACTCAACCCTTGAATACTTGGGAGATACAGTTCTTCGGTATGATTAGCTCGACTGATCAGAGATCAGCAGAGCTTATGCCGTGGTGCGGTGTCCGTCGTCCGTCCGTCTGTCCGTCCGTCTGTCCGTCTGTCCGTAAACTTTTATTTGTAGCGACAACTCCTCTGAAACTACTGGATGGATATTCATGAAACTTTACAGAAATGTTGCCCATAAAGTCTAGTTGATCCTAGCAAAAAATTCATGTTGATGTGAAATCCAAGATGGCCGCCAAAGCTAAAAATAGAGTTTTAAAATACAAGTTTGTAGCGACTACTTCTTGAAAACTAGAAGTGATATTGATATGGGACTTGTTCTAAAATGATCAGCATGACATGATGTTGGTCCTTGTCGAAAATCGTTTTGATTCGACGTTAAACATGGCTGCCAGTGGCCATCTTCGTTTACATAGAGTTATATAGTAAAAACTTGTAGCGACTACTCCTCTGAAACTACTTTGCGGATTGTCATGAAACTTTACAGGAATGTTGCTCTTGATGTCTAGTTGATCCTAAAAAAAAATTCAGGTCGGCTGGAAATTAAAGATGGCCGCCACAGCTAAAAATAGATTTAAAATAAATAAGTTTGTGGCGACTACTTCTTTAAAACTATAAGAGATATTGATATGGGACTTTTTCTAAAATGATCAGTATGACATGATGTTGGACTTTGTCGAAAATCAGATCTGCCAGAAATTCAAGATGGCCGTCACAGCTAAAAATAGATTTTTTTTTCAAAAATAAGTTTGTAGCGACTACTTCTTGAAAACTATAAGTGATATTGATATGGGACTTTTTCTAAAATGATGAGCATGACATGATGTTGATCCTTGTGGAAAATTATTTTGATTCGACGTTAAACATGGCTGCCAGTGGCCATCTTTGGTTACATAGAGTTATATAGTAAAAACTTGTAGCGACTACTCCTCTGAAACTACTTGATGGATTTTCATGAAACTGTACAGGATGTTGATCCTTGTCAAAAATTATTTGACATTAAACATGGACGCCAGTGGCCATCTTTGTTTACATAGTTATATAATGAAAACTTGTAGCGACTACCCCTATGAAACTACTTGATGGATTTTCATGAAAATTCACAGGAATGTTGACCTAGCTATCAAAAATCTATCAGTAGAACTTCAAGGTCATTGACCTCTTGTTAGCTCTACTGGCCAAGATGGGATGGCGAGTTGTCCGTCGTCCGTCGTTAACTTTAGTTAAAAATACTATATCTTGCCTCGTTAAGACAATAGGGCCTTCATTTTTCATTCGATCTTTACCAAACGTTAACAGGTTGTTAATTTCAATGAAAGCTCGGACAAATTCGAAAACCAGCCAGATCGGACCAGTAACAGCGGAGTTATAACCCTTGATTTAGTTAAAAATGCTATATTCCTATATTTTGCCTCGTTAAGACGATAGGGCCTTCATTTTTCATCCTATCTTTACCAAACTTTAAAACATTGTTAATATCATTGAAAGCTCAGACAAGTTCAAAAACCAGCCAGATCGGACCAGTAACAGCGGAGTTATGTTCCTTGATTTAGTTAAAAAAGCTATATTGCTATATTTTTCCTCGTTAAGACGATAGGGCCTTCATTTTTCATCCTATCTTTACCAAACTTTACCACATTGTTAATATTAATGAAAGCTCGGACAAGTTCAAAAACCAGCCATATCGGACTAGTAACAGTGGAGTTATGGCCCTAGATTTAGTTAAAAATGCTATATTTTGCCTCGTTAAGATGATAGGGGCTTCATTGTTCATCCGATCTTTACCAAACTTTATCAGATTGCTAATGTCGTTGAAAGCTCGGACAAGTTCGAAAACGATTCATGTCAGACTAGTAACAGCGGAGTTATGGCCCTTGATTTAGTTAAAAATGCTATATTTTGCCTCGTTAAGACGATAGGGGCTTCATTGTTCATCAGATCTTTACCAAACTTTATCAGATTGTTATTGTCAATGAAAGCTCGGTCAAGTTCGAAAACCAGCCAGATCGAACCAGTAACAGCGGAGTTATGTCCCTTGATTTAGTTAAAAATGCTATAATTTGCCTCGTCATACGATAGGGCCTTCATTTTGCATCTGGGCCCTGTTTTATTAGCTCTACTGATCAGAGATCAGCAGCTTATGCCGTGGTGCGATGTCCGTAGTCCGTCCGTCTGTCCGTCCGTCCGTCTGTTAACTTTTTTTGTAGCCACTACTTCTCTGAAACTACTGAATGGATTTTCATGAAACTTTACAGAAATGTTGCCCATGAAGTCTAGTTGATCCTAGCAAAAATTCATGTAGATGTGAAATCCAAGATGGCCGCCAAATCTAAAAATAGGTTTTTAAAAAACAAGTTTGTAGCGACTACTTCTTGAAAACTCTTAAGGGATATTGCTATGGGACTTTTTCTAAAATGATCAGCATGACATGATGTTGGTCCTTGTCGAAAATCGTTTTGATTCGACGTTAAACATGGCTGCCAGCGGCCATCTTTGTTTACATAGAGTTATATAATGAAAACTTGTAGCGACTACTCCTCTGAAACTACTTGACGGATTTTCATGAAACTTCACAGGAATGTTGCTCTTGATGTCTAATTGATCCTAGCAAAATTTCATGTCAGCCGGAAATTCAAGATGGCCACCACGGCTAAAAATAGATTTTTAAAAAATAAGTTTGTAGCGACTACTTCTTGAAAATATAAGAGATATTGATATGGGACTTTTTCTAAAATGATCAGCATGACATGATGTTGGTCCTTGTCGAAAATCGTTTTGATTCGACATTAAACATGGCTGCCAGCGGCCATCTTTGTTTACATAGAGTTATATATTGAAAACTTGTAGCGACTACTCCTCTGAAACTACTTGACGGATTTTCATGAAACTTCACAGGAATGTTGCTCTTGATGTCTAATTGATCCTTGCAAAATTTCAGGTCGGCCGAAAATTCAAGATGGCCGCCACGGCTAAAAATAGATTTTTAAAAAATAAGTTTGTAGCGACTACTTCTTGAAAACTATAAGAGATATTGATATGGGACTTTTTCTAAATTTATCAGCATGACATGATGGTTATCCGAGTCGAACATTATTTTTATTCGACGTTAAACATGGCTGCCAGTGGCCATCTTTGTTTACATAGAGTTATATAATGAAAACTTGTAGCGACTACTCCTCTGAAAATACTTGACGGATTTTCATGAAACTTCACACGAATGTTGCTCTTGATGTCTAATTGATCCTTGCAAAATTTCAGGTCGGCCGGAAATTCAAGATGGCCGCCATGGCTAAAAATAGATTTTCAAAAGACAAGTTTGTAGCGACTACTTCTTGAAAACTATAAGTGATATTGATATGGGACTTTTTCTAAAATGATCAGCATGACATGATGGTTATTCAAGTCGAACATTATTTTGATTCGACGTTAAACATGGCTGCCAGTGGCCATGTTTGTTTACATAGAGTTATATAATGATAACTTGTAGCGACTACTCTTTGAAACTACTTGACGGATTTTCATGAAACTTTACACGAATGTTGCTCTTGATGTCTAATTGATCTTAGCAAAATTTCAAGTCGGCCGGAAATTCAAGATGGCCACCATGGCTAAAAATAGATTTAAAAAAAATAAGTTTGTAGCGACTACTTCTTGAAAACTATAAGAGATATTGATATGGGACTTTTTCTAAAATGATCAGCATGACATGATGGTTATCCGAGTCGAACATTATTTTGATTCAATGTTAAACATGGCTGTCAGTGGCCATCTTTGTTTACATAAAGTTATATAATGAAAACTTGTAGCGACTACTTCTCTGAAACTACTTGACGGATTTTCATGAAACTTCACAGGAATGTTGCTCTTGATGTCTAATTGATCCTTGCAAAATTTCAGGTCGGCCGGAAATTCAAGATGGCCGCCACGGCTAAAAATAGATTTTTAAAAAATAAGTTTGTAGCGACTACTTCTTGAAAACTATAAGAGATATTGATATGGGACTTTTTCTAAATTTATCAGCATGGCATGATGGTTATCCGAGTCGAACATTATTTTTATTCGACGTTAAACATGGCTGCCAGTGGCCATCTTTGTTTACATAGAGTTATATAATGAAAACTTGTAGCGACTACTCCTCTGAAAATACTTGACGGATTTTCATGAAACTTCACACGAATGTTGCTCTTGATGTCTAATTGATCCTTGCAAAATTTCAGGTCGGCCGGAAATTCAAGATGGCCGCCATGGCTAAAAATAGATTTTCAAAAGACAAGTTTGTAGCGACTACTTCTTGAAAACTATAAGTGATATTGATATGGGACTTTTTCTAAAATGATCAGCATGACATGATGGTTATTCAAGTCGAACATTATTTTGATTCGACGTTAAACATGGCTGCCAGTGGCCATGTTTGTTTACATAGAGTTATATAATGATAACTTGTAGCGACTACTCTTTGAAACTACTTGACGGATTTTCATGAAACTTTACACGAATGTTGCTCTTGATGTCTAATTGATCTTAGCAAAATTTCAAGTCGGCCGGAAATTCAAGATGGCCACCATGGCTAAAAATAGATTTAAAAAAAATAAGTTTGTAGCGACTACTTCTTGAAAACTATAAGAGATATTGATATGGGACTTTTTCTAAAATGATCAGCATGACATGATGGTTATCCGAGTCGAACATTATTTTGATTCAATGTTAAACATGGCTGTCAGTGGCCATCTTTGTTTACATAAAGTTATATAATGAAAACTTGTAGCGACTACTTCTCTGAAACTACTTGACGGATTTTCATGAAACTTCACACGAATGTTGCTCTTGATGTCTTATTGATCCTGGCAAAATTTCAGGTCGGCCGGAAATTCAAGATGGCCACCACAGCTAAAAATAGATTTTCAAAAAACCAGTTTGTAGCGACTACTTCCTGAAATCAAAATCAATCAGTAGAGCTTCAAGGTCATTGACCTCTTGTTAAACATCTTAAGATAAGTCTTAATTTTAAAATCGTTCACTTTGTTCACCAAAGCATTCAATATAGACAATTATGTGTGCACGTAGTGCAGAAATATCACCTGTATAAGAAAATGAAATAAAATCATGTTTATTTGAAAAGTGTAATTTATAGTGAAGCATTTTGAAATTGATTTAAGATCAAAATGGTCGTAAGTTGTTTGATAAAACGGGGCCCTGATCTTTGCCAAACTTTACCAGATTTTATGACTTTCTTTTTTTATAGTATTTTTTATTCATTTTTAGCTTTACTGATCAGAGATCAGCAGAGCTGATGCCGTGGTGCGGCGTCCGTCGTCTGTCTGTCCGTCTGTCTGTCCATCTCTCCGTAAACTTTTTTTTGTAGCGACTTCTCCTCTGAAACTACTGAATGGATTTTCATGAAACTTTACAGAAGTCTAGTTGATCCTAGCAAAAATTCATGTTGATGTGAAATCCAAGATGGCCGCCAGTTCTAAAAATAGGTTTTTAAAAAACCAGTTTGTAGCGACTACTTCCTGAAATCAAAATCAATCAGTAGAGCTTCAAGGTCATTGACCTCTTGTTAAACATCTTAAGATAAGTCTTAATTTTAAAATCGTTCACTTTGTTCACCAAAGCATTCAATATAGACAATTATGTGTGCACGTAGTGCAGAAATATCACCTGTATAAGAAAATGAAATAAAATCATGTTTATTTGAAAAGTGTAATTTATAGTGAAGCATTTTGAAATTGATTTAAGATCAAAATGGTCGTAAGTTGTTTGATAAAACGGGGCCCTGATCTTTGCCAAACTTTACCAGATTTTATGACTTTCTTTTTTTATAGTATTTTTTATTCATTTTTAGCTCTACTGATCAGAGATCAGCAGAGCTGATGCCGTGGTGCGGCGTCCGTCGTCTGTCTGTCCGTCTGTCTGTCCATCTCTCCGTAAACTTTTTTTTGTAGCGACTTCTCCTCTGAAACTACTGAATGGATTTTCATGAAACTTTACAGAAGTCTAGTTGATCCTAGCAAAAATTCATGTTGATGTGAAATCCAAGATGGCCGCCAGTTCTAAAAATAGGTTTTTAAAAAACAAGTTTGTAGCGACTTCTTCATGAAAACTATAAGTGATATTGATATGGGACTTTTTCTAAAATGATCAGCATGACATGATGTTGGTCCTTGTCGAAAATCGTTTTGATTCGACGTTAAACATGGCTGCCAGCGGCCATCTTTGTTTACATACAGTTATATAGTAAAAACTTGTAGCGACTACTCTTTTGAAACTACTTGACAGATTTTCATGAAACTTTACAGGAATGTTGCTCTTAATGTCTAATTGATCCTAGCAAAATTTCAGATCGGCCAGAAATTCAAGATGGCCGCCACAGCTAAAAATAGATTTTTAAAAAAGAAGTTTGTAGCGACTACATCTTGAAAACTATAAGTGATATTGATATGGGACTTTTTGTAAAATGATCAGCATGACATGATTGTTATCAGAGTCAAACATTATTTTGATTCGACGTTAAACATGGCTGCCAGTGGCCATCTTTGGTTACATAGAGTTATATGATGAAAACTTGTAGCGACTACTCCTCTGAAACTACTTGACGGATTTTCATGAAACTTCACAGGAATGTTGCTCTTGATGTCTAATTGATCCTAGCAAAATGTCAGGTCGCCCGGAAATTCAAGATGGCTGCCATGGCTAAAAATAGATTTTCAAAATGCAAGTTTGTAGCGACTACTACTTGGAGACTATAAGTGATATTGATATTGGACTTTTTGTGAAATGATCAGCATGACATGATGTTGGTCCTTGTTAAAAATTGTTTTGATTCAACGTTAAACATGGCTGCCAGCAGCCATCTTTGTTTACATAGAGTTATATAGTAAAAACTTATAGCGACTAATCCTTTGAAACTACTTGGCAGATTTTCATGAAACTTTACAGGAATATTGCTCTTAATGTTTAATTGATCCTAGCAAAATTTCAGATCGGCCAGAAATTCAAGATGGCCACCATAGCTAAAATTAGATTTTTTAAAAAAGAAGTTTGTAGCGACTACGTCTTGAAAACTATAAGTGATATTGATATGGGACTTTTTGTAAAATGATCAGCATGACATGATGGTTATCAGAGTCAAACATTATTTTGATTCGACGTTAAACATGGCTGTCAGCCGCCATCTTTGTTTACGTAGAGTTATATAATGAAAACTTGTAGCGACTATTCCCGTGAAACTTCTTGACGGATTTTCATGAAACTTCACAGGAATGTTGCTCTTGATGTCTAATTGATCCTAGCAAAATTTCAGGTCGGCCGAATCTTCAAGATGGCCGCCACGGCTAAAATAATTTTTCAAAAAACAAGTCTGTAGCGACTACTTCGTGAAATCAAAATCAATCAGTAGAGCTTCAAGGTCATTGACCTCTTGTTGTTATTCATGTTTTAGCTCTACTGGCCAAGGGCCAGCAGAGCTTATGGGATGGTGTGTTGTCCGTCGTCCGTCCGTCCGTCCATTAACTTTTGTCTCGTTAAGACGATAGGGCCTTCATTTTTTATCCGATCTTTACCAAACTTTAATAGATTGTTAATATCAATGAAAGCTCAAACAAGTTCGAAAACCAGCCAGATCGGACCAGTATCAGCGAAGTTATGGCCCTTGATTTAGTTAAAAATGCTATATTTTGCCTCGTTAAGACGATAGGGTCTTCATTTTTCATCCGATCTTTACCAAACGTTACCAGATTGTTACTATCAATGCTATACAGTCGATTCCGTTTAATCGCATATCGGTTAATTGCATATTTCGGTTAATTGCATAAAGTTTTGAAACACAAAACCATTCGTATTCTTTTGCATGTAAAAAAACCCGTATAATCGCATAGGTTTTTGTCACATTCCGGATAATTGCATAACAAATATCTGGCTAATTGCATAATGAAAGTCAAATTTACCTATATTTTGCAACTGTTAATTGATTGACGCGGTCACAGAGATAAGCCCGAGGCAATTTGATTGACAAAAGGTGCTAATTGACGCCGAAAGTTTGCCATTTTGTGCGGTTTCCGTGAAGCTTCCACGCCATGACGATCGCTCACCAATTAGCATACATGATTTAATAATAAGTTTGTATGCAGTGTAAAGCAATGTGTTGTTAATTATTTACTGCTCTCAGTTTGCTAGTGTCGGTAGAGATGCATATGACATTGAGTAGCTCTATTCATAGAGGTTATTAATAAATGAAAAATAAAATAAGCTTTTGTGTTATTATCATGACTGTGTAATTCACACTACACACTACAAACAATAGCAAAGCGACGCAGATTGAAAGAAAACAAGTACGCATAAATATTGCATAAAATCTATCAAAGAACATTAAATACAAAATGGATATGCACAATAATAATCCTATCAAACATCTTACATAGAATTTACTCGCTTTTATGGAGTTTCTATGTAAGTATTAACAGAACAGTAAAACGAAAGTAGAAACGTGCACCGCTACATGTACAAAATGTTCAGTTTCGGTTATTCGAATACTCCGGTTAATCGCATATATTTTCTTGACAAATGGGCTATGCAAATAACCGAAATCGACTGTATTACGAGAGTCTTCTTTTTTCGTCCGATCTTTACCAAACTTTACCAGATTGTTAATATAAATGAAAGCTCGAACAAATTCGAAAACCAACCTGATTGCACCAGAACAGCGGAGTTATGGCCCTTGATTTAGTTAAATATGCTATATTTTGCCTCGTCAATACGATAGGGCTTTCATTTTTCATTCGATCTTTACCAAACTTTACCAGATTGTTACTATCAATGAAAGCTCCAACAAATTTCAATACCAGCCAGATTGGACCATTTACACCGGGGTTGGCTGGCGTGGCACAGTCGGTAGCGCGGCGGATTTGTAAATGGAGGCCCCGGGTTCAATCCTCCGTGGTGCCACTGAGTTCCGTCGGTGTGTTCTTGGGCAAGACACTTTACCTTAGCCTCGTCCGTCGGATGGGGACGTAAACCGGGCGGTCCCGTGTATCGGTCTATCCTCCGAGCACGTTAAAGAACCATAGGAATCTATTCGATAATAAGAGTAGGGCAGGTTCCCGGATTCCTATGTATCATTCCCCTCTCTCTGGGGCGGCTCTAAATAACCTATACTGTGTTGATGAGCCGTAAAGCAGGATTCAATTCAATTCCATTTACACCGGAGTTATGGCTCTTGATTTTCTGAAATATGCTATATTTTGGCCACATTAAGAAGAAAGGGCCTTCATTTGGCCAGATTTCAGTGAGACTTTTCAAGGATGATCAGTACCAAGGCTAGTTGTACATGTCGTCACCGTGTTCTGGTTGAATGATTTTGGCGGAGTTATGTCCCTTTAAAGGTTTTAATACACAAACTTTGTCTGGACTAGTTCTCCTGAACGTCTCCTCACATTTCAACCAAACTTTACAGGGATGATCAGCACCAAGCATAGTTGTGCATATCGTCGTGTTCCAGTTAACAGATTTTTGGTGGAGTTATGGCCCTTTAAAGGTTTCTGATACACAAACATTTTCCGGGCTAGTTCTCCTGAACCCCTTGCTGGATTTTAACGAAACTTGACAAGGATGATCAGTATCAGGTCTAGTTGTGCAAATCATTGCCGTGTTCCGGTTGAATGATTTTTGGCAACGTTATGGCCCTTTAAAGGTTTTAATACACAAACTTTGTCTGGACTAGTTCTCCTGAACGTCTCCTCACATTTCAACCAAACTTTACAGGGATGATCAGCACCAAGCATAGTTGTGCATATCATCGTCGTGTTCCAGTTAACAGATTTTTGATGGAGTTATGGCGCTTTAAAGGTTTTTGATACACAAACATTTTCTGGGCTAGTTCTCCTGAACCCCTGACTGGATTTTAACAAAACTTGAAAAGGATGATCAGTATCAAGCCTAGTTATGCATATCATCACCATATTCGGGTTGAATGATTTTTGGCATAGTTATGGCCCTTTAAAGGTTTTAATAGCCAAACGTTGTCCAGATTAGTCTCTTCTGAACTCCTTGCTGCATTTCAACGAAACCTGATGGGGATGATCAGTACCAAGCCTAGTTGCACCTGTCATTGCCGTGTTTTGGTTGAATGAATTTTGGCAGAGTTATGACCCCTTAAAGGTTTTAATACACTAACTTTGTACAGACTAGTTCTCCTGAACCTCTGGCTGGATTTCAGCGAAACTAAGTCTTGTCAGGGACAATCAGTACCAAGCCTAGTTGGCTTCACCATGTTCTGGTTGAACGATATTTGAAAGAGTTATGGCCCCTTATACATCAACTTTATCTAGAGCCAGTAGAGCGTCCACAGAGGGCCTCTTGTTTTTTCATTAATTTTTTTTTTCATTTTATTTAATTTTGAGCTCTAATGGCCAAGGGCCAGCAGAGCTTATGGGATGGTGTGTTGTCTGCCGTCCGTCGTCCGTCTGTCGTCCGTCCGTCGTCTGTTAACTTTTGTCTCGTTAAGACAATAGGGCCTTCATTTTTCATCCAATCTTTACCAAACTTAAACAGATTTTTAATATCAATGAAAGCTCGGACAAGTTCGAAAAACCAGCCAGATCGGACCAGTAACAGCAGAGTTATGGCCCTTGATTTAGTTAAAAATGCTATATCTTGCCTCGTTAAGACGATAGGGCCTTCATTTTTCATCAAATCTTTACCAAACTTTATCAGATTGTTAATATCAATGATAGCTCGGTCAAGTTCGAAAACCAGCCATATAGGTCTAGAAACAGCTGAGTTATGGCCCTTGATTTAATTAAAAAATGCTGTATTTTGCCTAGTTAAGAAGATGGGGGCTTCATTGTTCATCCAATCTTTACCACACTTTATCAATTTGTTAATGTTGTTGAAAGCTCGAACAAGTATGAAAACCAGCCATATCGGACCAGTAACAGCGAAGTTACGGCCCTTGATTTAGTTAAAAATGCTATATTTTGCCTCGTTACGCGATAGGGGCTTCATTGTTCATCCGATCTTTACCAAACTTTTTCAGATTGTTAATATCAATGAAAGCTCGGACAAGTTCGAAAACCATTCATATCGGACCAGTAACAGCGGAGTTATGGCCCTTGATTTAGTTCAAAATGCTATATTTTGCCTCGTTAAGACGATAGGGCCTTCATTTTCCATCCGATCTTTACCAAACTTTATCAGATTGTTAATGGCGATAAAAGCTTGGTCAAGTTTGAAAACCAGCCAGATCGGACCAGTAACAGCGCAGTTATGGCCCTTGATTTAGTTAAAAAGGCTATATTTTGCCTCGTTAAGACGATACGGTCTTCATTTTTCATCCGATCTTTACCAAACGTTACCAGATTGTTAATATCAATGAAAGCTTGGTCAAGTTCGAAAACCAGCCAGATCGGACCAGCAACAGCGAAGTTATGGCCCTTGATTTAGTTAAAAATGCTATATTACGATAGGGCCTTCGTTTTTCGTCCGATCTTTACCAAACTTTACCAGATTGTCAATATAAATGAAAGCTCGGACAAATTTGAAACCCAACCAGATCGGACCAGAACAGCGGAGTTACGGCCCTTGATTTAGTTAAATATGCTATATTTTGCCTCTTTAATACGATAGGGCTTTCATTTTTCATCCGATCTTTACCAAACTTTACCAGATTGTTACTATCAATGAAAGCTCCAACAATTTCAATACCAGCCAGATTGGACCAATTTACACCAGAGTTATGGCCCTTGATTTTCTGAAATATGCTATATTTTGGCCTGATTAAGAAGAAAGGGCCTTCATTTGGCCAGATTTCAGTGAAACTTGTCAAGAATGATCAGTACCAAGGCTAGTTGTACATGTCGTCACCTTGTTCTGGTTGAATGATTTTGGCAAAGTTATGTCCCTTTAAAGGTTTTAATACACAAACTTTGTCTGGACTAATTCTCCTGAACGTCTCCTCACATTTCAACCAAACCTTACAGGGATGATCAGCACCAAGCATAGTTGTGCATATCATCGTCGCGTTCCAGTTAACAGATTTTTGGTGGAGTTGTGGCCCTTTAAAGGTTTCTGATACACAAACATTTTCCGGGCTAGTTCTCCTGAACCCCTTGCTGGATTTTAACGAAACTTGACAAGGATGATCAGTATCAGGTCTAGTTGTGCAAATCATTGCCGTGTTCCGGTTTAATGATTTTTGGCAGAGTTATGGCCCTTTAAAGGTTTTAATACACAAACTTTATCTGGACTAGTTCTCCTGAACGCCTCCCCACATTTCAACGAAACTTTACAAGGATGATCAGCACCAAGCATAGTTGTGCATATCATCGTGTCATTCCAGTTAACAGATTTTTGATGGAGTTATGGCCCTTTAAAAGTTTTTGATACACAAATATTTACCGGGCTAGTTCTCCTGAATCCCTGACTGGATGTTACCGGAACTTGAAAAGTATGATCAGTGTCAAGCCTAGTTGTGCATATCTTCGCCATTTTCGGTTGAATGATTTTTGGCAGAGTTATGGCCCTTTAAAGGTTTTAATAGCCAAACGTTGTCCAGATTAGTCTCTTCTGAACTCCTTGCTGCATTTCAACGAATCTTGATGGGGATGATCAGTACCAAGCCTTGTTGCACCTGTCATTGCCGTGTTTTGGTTGAATTGACCCCTTAAAGAGTTTTAACCTTAACACTAACTTTGTACAGACTAGTTCTCACTGAGACCTCTGCGGGATTTCGGCAAAACTTGTCAGGGACAATCAGTACCAAGCCCTAGTTGCGTATATCTTCACCATGTCTGTGATTGAACGATATTTGAAAAGAGTTATGGCCCCCTTATACATAAAACTTTATCTAGAGCCAGTAGAGCGTCCACAGGCCCTCTTGGGCCTCTTGTTTTTAGCTCGGACTGATCAGAGATGGTGCGGCGTCCATCGTCCGTCTGTCCGTTAAACTTTTTTTTTTGTAGCGACTACTCCTCTGAAACTACTGAATGGATTTTCATCTGAAACTTTACAGAAATGTTGCCCATGTAGTTTTTAGAAGGCTCAAGGTGAGCTATTGGGATCAGAAACCGCTTGCTAATTTCGACCAAACTTCACTTGGATGATCCTTAGATTAATGCTTTTTAGATTTGTTAAAATTAGGTCAGCTTCTCCAGAACTGCTGGACAGATTTCAACAGTTTTTCTTTTAAAATGATCGCCAACACCTAGGCTATCAAGTTTGTTCAAATGAAGTCCCCGGGGTCAAAAATGGCTGTTTCCCCGGAGGTCCAAAGTTTGTATATTGAGGTTTTGCATGTTTTACATATAGGAAAAAACTTTAAAAAATCTTCTTCTCTGAAACCACAAGGCACAGAGCTCTCATGTATTACATGTATCATCAGCTTTCGGTCCTCTACTAAGTTTGTTCAAATGGTGACCCTGGGGTCAAATTTGTCCCTGCCCCGGGGGTCACAGTTTTACATAGACTTATATAGGATTTTTTTTTTATAAATCTTCTTCTCGGAAACTACAAGAACCAGAGGTTTGATATTTTGCATTTACTATAAGCTTAAGGTCCTTTACCAAGTTTGTTCAAATGGTAACCCTCGGGTCACATTTGGCCCCGCTCCAAGGGTCATATGTTTTACATAGACATGTATAGGGAAAAACTTAAAAAATCTTCTTCTCTGGAACTGCAAGAGCCAGAGGTTTAATATTTTGCATTTGCTATAAGCTTATGGCCTCTACCAAGTTTGTTCAAATGGTGACCCATTGGTCACATTTGGCCCCACCCTGGGGGTCACAGTTTTACATAGGCTTGTATAGGGAAAAACTGAAAAAATCTTCTTCTCTGGAACCACATGGCACAGAGCTCTCATGTATTACATGTAGCATCAGCTTATGATCCTCTACTAAGTTTGTTCAAATGGTGACCCTGGGGTCAAATTTGTCCCCGCCCCGAGGGACACAGTTTTACATAGACTTATATAGGATTTGTTTTTAAAAAATTTTCTTCTCGTAAACTACAAGAGCCAGAGGTTTGATATTTTACATTTACTCTAAGCTTATGGTCCTTTACCAAGTTTGTTCAAATGGTGACACATTTGGCCCCTCCCCATGGGTCACAGTTTTACATAGACTTATATAGGAAATACATTAAAGTCTTTTTCTCTGGAACTACAAGAGCCATATGTTTAGTATTTTGCATTTACTTTATATACTCTCATGGTCCTTTACCAAGTTTGTTCAAATGGTGACCGTGAGGTCACATTTGACCCAACCCCAGTGGTCATGTTTTACATAGACTTGTATAGGGAAAAACTTAAAAAATCTTCTTCTCTGAAATCACAAAGCCCTCATGTATTACATATAGCCCTCGGGTCACATTTGGCCCTGCCCAAGGTGTTACACTCCAGCACCTTCATTTGGTATTTGATATTTACCAAACTTTGTCATTGTCTTTATATCAGTGTTATACGCAACAGAGCCTACATTTTTAACCAAACTTGTACAGATTATATATGACCATAAGATTATGAAGAAGTTTGATAATGTGCCAGTACTCAGGTGATCGATTTAGGGCCATCTTGGCCCTCTTGTTTAAAAAACAAGTTTGTAGCGACTACTTCTTGAAAACTATAAGTGATATTGATATGGGACTTTTTCTAAAATGACCAGCATGACATGATGTTGGTCCTTGTCGAAAAATCGATTTGATTCGACGTTAAACATGGCTGCCAGCGGCCATCTTTGTTTACATAGTTATATAATGAAAACTTGTAGCGACTACTCCTCTGAAACTACTTGACGGATTTTCATGAAACTTCACAGGAATGTTGCTCTTGATTTCTAATTGATCTTAGCAAAATTTCAGGTCGGCCTGAAATTCAATATGGCCGCCACGGCTAAAAATATATTTTCAAAATACAAGTTTGTAGCGACTACTTCTTGAAAACTATAAGTGATATTGATATGGGACTTTTTCTAAAATGATCAGCATGACATGATGTTGGTCCTTGTCAAAAATTGTTTTGATTCAACATTAAACATGGCTGCCAGTGGCCATCTTTGTTTACATAGAGTTATATAGTAAAAACTTGTAGCGACTACTCCTTTGAAACTACTCGGTGGATTTTCATGAAACTTTACAGGAATGTTGCTCTTGATGTCCAATTGATCCTAGCAAAATTTCAGATCGGCCAGAAATTCAAGATGGCCGCCACAGCTAAAAATAGATTTTTAAAAAAGAAGTTTGTAGCGACTACGTCTTGAAAACTATAAGAGATATTGATATGGGACTTTTTCTAAAATGATCAGCATGACATGATGGTAATCAGAGTGAAACATTATTTTGATTCGAAGTGAAACATGGCTGCCAGTGGCCATCTTTGTTTACATAGAGTTATATAATGAAAACTTGTAGCGAATATTCCTCTGAAACTTCTTGACAGATTTTCATGAAACTTCACAGGAATGCTGCTCTTGATGTCCAATTGATCCTAGCAAAATTTCAGGTTGGCCGGAAATTCAAGATGGCCGCCACGGCTAAAAATATTTTTTTAAAAAACAAGTCTGTAGCGACTACTTCCTGAAATCAAAATCAACATTGACCTCTTGTTTGATTTATTTTTTTGTTTGAATTTTTTATTTTTTTTATTAGCTTTACTGGCCGAAGGCCAGCAGAGCTTATGGGATGATGAGTTGTCCGTCGTCCGTCAGTGCGTCCGTCGTCCGTTGTCCGTCGTTAACTTTTGTCTTGTTAAGACGATAGGGCCTTCATTTTTCATCTGATCTTTACCAAACTTTACCAGATTGTTAATGTCAATAAAAGCTCGGTTAAGTTCGAAAACAAACCAGATCGGACCAGTTACAGCGGAGTTGTGGCCCTTGATTTAGTTAAAAATGCTAAATTTTGCCTCGTTAACACGATAGGGCCTTCATTTTTCATCCAATCTTTACCAAACTTTACCAGATTGTTAATGTCAATAAAAACTCGGACAGGTTCGAAAGCCAGCCAGTTCGGACTTGTAACAGCGGAGTTATTGCCCTTGATTTAGTTAAAAATGCTATATTTTCCATCATTAAGACGATAGGGCCTTCATTTTTCATCTGATTTTTACCAAACTTTACCAGATTGTTAATGTCAGTGAAAGCTTGGACTAGTTCGTAAACCAGCCAGATCGGACCAGTAACAGCGGAGTTATGGCCATTCATTTAGTTAAAAATGCTATATTTTGCCTCGTTAAGATGATACGGCCTTCATTTGTCATCCGATCTTTACCAAATTTTACCAGATTGTTAGTGTTAATAAAAGCTCAGACAAGTTCAAAAACCAGCCAGTTTGGACCAGTAACAGCGGAGTTATTGCCCTTGATTTAGTTAAAAATGCTATATTTTCCATCATTAAGACGATAGGGCCTTCGTTTTTCATCTGATTTTTACCAAACTTTACCAGATTGTTAATGTCAGTGAAAGCTTGGACTAGTTCGTAAACCAGCCAGATCGGACCAGTAACAGCGGAGTTATGGCCATTCATTTAGTTGAAAATGCTATATTTTGCCTCAAGATGATACGGCCTTCATTTGTCATCCGATCTTTACCAAATTATACCAGATTGTTAGTGTTAATAAAAGCTCAGACAAGTTCAAAAACCAGCCAAATTGGACCAGTAACTGCGGAGTTATGGCCCTTGATTTAGTTAAAAATGCTATATTTTGCCTCGTTAAGACGATAGGGTGTTCATTTTTCATCTGATCTTTACGAAACTTTAACACTTTTTTTTACTTTTTTGTTCTTTTTTTATTTTTATATTTTTTTGAAATGTTTATATTGCTTTATTTTTAGCTCTACTGATCAGAGATCAGCAGAGCTTATGCCGTGGTGCGGCCTCCGTCGTCCGTCCGTCTGTCCGTTAACTTTTATTTGTAGCGACTACTCCTCTGAAACTACTGGATGGATATTCATAAAACTTTACAGAAATGTTGCCCATGAAGTCTAGTTGATCCTAGCACAAAAATTCATGTTGATGTGAAATCCAAGATGGCCGCCAAAGCTAAAAATAGATTTTTTAAATTCACAATTGTAGCGACTACTTCTTGAAAACTATAAATGATATTGATATGGGACTTTTTTTAAAATGATCAGCATGACATGATGTTGGTCCTTGTCGAAAATCGTTTTGATTTGACGTTAAACATGGCTGCCAGCGGCCATCTTTGTTTACAAAGAGTTATATAACGAAAAATTGTAGCGACTACTCCTCTGAAACTACTTGACGGATTTTCATGAAACTTCACAGGAATGTTGCTCTTGATGTCTAAATGATCCTAGCAAAATTTCAGGTTGGCCGGAAATTCAAGATGGCCGCCACGGCTAAAAATAAATTTTCAAAATACTAGTTTGTAGCGACTACTTCTTGAAAACTATAAGTGATATTGATATGGGACTTTTTCTAAAATGATCAGCATGACATGATGTTGGTCCTTGTCAAAAATCATTTTGATTAGATGTTAAACATGGCTGTCAGCGGCCATCTTTGTTTACATAGAATTGCGTGGTCCAGGGGTAGAGCGCCGAACTCCTGATCGAGAGGTCGTGGGTTCGATCCTCCGTCACGGCCACGTTATTTATCCTTGAGCAAGATACTTAATCCACATTGCTTAGTACTGGTTCTACCCAGGAAGCCATCGAGAGTGATTAATCTAAGTTGCAAGAACTTGTTTCGCAATCGATGTAAAATAAATATGTTTAAAACAAAAACAAAACAAAACAAAACATAGAATTATATAATGAAAACTTGTAGCGACTACTCCTCTGAAACTACTTGACGGATTTTCATGAACTTCACAGGAATGTTGCTCTTGTTGTCTAATTGATCCTAGCAAAATTTCAGGTCGGCCGGAAATTCAAGATGGCCGCCACGGCTAAAAATAATTTTTCAAAAAACAAGTCTGTAGCGACTACTTCCTGAAATCAAAATCAATCAGTAGAGCTTCAAGGTCATTGACCTCTTGTTATAAATAAGTTTGTAGCGACTACTTCTTGAAAACTATAAGTGATATTGATATGGGACTTTTTCTAAAATGATCAACATGACATGATGGTTATCCAAGTTGAACATTATTTTGATTTGACGGTAAACATGGCTGCCAGTGGCCATCTTTGTTTACATAGAGTTATATAATGAAAACTAGTAGCGATTACTTCTCTGAAACTACTTTACGGATTTTCATGCAATTTCACACTAATGTTGCTCTTGATGTCTTTCTTATTGATCCTAGCAAAATTTCAGGTCGGCCGGAAATTCAATATGGCCGCCATGGCTAAAAATAATTTTTCAAAATACAAGTTTGTAGCGACTACTTCTTGAAAACTATAAGTGATATTGATATGGGACTTTTTCTAAAATGATCAGCATGACATGATGTTGGTCCTTGTCAAAAATCCTTTTGATTGGTGTTAAACATGGCTTAAAATGATCAGCATGACAAGATGCTTATCCTTGTCGAAAATTATTTTGATTCGACATTAAACATGGCTGCCAGTGGCCATCTTTGTTTACCTAGAGTTATATAGTAAAAACTTCAACTTGTAGCGACTACTCCTCTGAAACTTCTTGACAGACTTTTATGAAACTTCACAGGAATGCTGATCTAGCTATCTAAATCTATCAGTAGAGCTTCAAGGTCATTGACCTCTTGTTAAAAAATAAGTTTGTAGCGAGTACTTCTTGAAAACCATAAGAGATATTGATATGGGACTTTTTCTAAAATGATCAGCATGACATGATGGTTATCAGAGTCGAACATTATTTTGAGTTAATGTTAAACATGGCTGTCAGCGGCCATCTTTGTTTACATAGAGTTATATAATGAAAACTTGTAGCGACTACTCCTTTGAAACTACTTGACAGATTTTCATGAAACTTCCCAGGAATGTTGCTCTTCACTTGATGTCTAATTGATCCTAGCAAAATTTTAGGTCGGCCGGAAATTCAAGATGGCCGCCATGGCTAAAAATAGATTTTCAAAAAACCAGTTTGTAGCAACTACTTCCTGAAATCAAAATCAATCAGTAGAGCTTCAAGGTCATTGACCTCTTGTTTTGTATTTGACCTTGATCAAACTTATCCGAGAAATTTTTTTAAGGTGATTGTCATACGGCTAGTTGTTTTGAGCTCTGCTGACCTTAAACAAGGTGGTTAGCTCTACTGATCAGTGATCAGTGTGTTAGTTGTTAAAGCTCTACTGGCCAAAGAAATGAGTTATCCTTAATAATACATTTGGATTTTATAAGTGGGTAGGTAGGTAAGTGAATTTTTAAAAAAAAAATGGCCGAAGACAGCAAAAACCTTAAGAAATGAAAGAAAACTATACTAAGGTAGTAAAAAAAATAATGTTAAAGAAATGCTATATAAAATTTTGGTAGGAACCATTTTTTTCTCGGGTATGTAGGAAAACAGCAAATCAAAACTTTTTTATGGTCGGCCTTATGAAGAAGGTTTGTCATTTAGATCAGTTTCATTACAGAACAAATGATTAAGGTGATAACAAGTTGCTGTACAAACTTAAATGTTTATTACAGGTTTGAATGGCAGCCAAAAGGTTTGTACATAGCTGCCACCCCTGGGGCTTGTGCTGCCCAGCTCAGCTACTCTGTGACACTGGTGAAGGCCGGCGAGCTAACGTTTCAGTATCAGCTTCCAACTTCCAACTCTATGTTCCATATCACTGTAAGTCACGCACATTCAACTCAAGACTAAAGGTGTACACCCTATATGACCTTCATTTTTTCATCCGATTATTTCAGAAGCTGTCGAGATTGTTGATATCAATGAAAGCTTGGACAGGTTCGAAAATCAGCCAGTTTGGACCATTAACACCAGAGTTATGGCTCTTGATTTTTGTGTCGCCTTTTCGAAGAAAAGTGTAATACAAAGGGATCACTTTGTCGTCCGTCCATACGTCCGTCTTTGTCGTCCGTCCGTCCGTCCGTCCGTCAGTCCGTCACGAAAACTTAACGTTAACTTTCTCATTTCTTGATATTTCTTCATCAAACTTTCAATATATACTCATCATGACTACATCAACATGACCATACTAAAATATGAAGGTCAAGTCACACTGAAGGTCATTATATTTGTTAAATACTCAGTTTTTAGCTCGACTGATCAGAGATCAGCAGATGCTTATGCCGTGGTGCGGCGTCCGTTGTCCGTCTGTCTGTCTGTCCGTCTGTCCGTAAACTTTTATTTGTAGCGACTACTCCTCTGAAACTACAGTCGATTCCGTTTAATCGCATATCGGTTAATTGCATATTTCGGTTAATTGCATAAAGTTTTGAAACACAAAACCATTCGTATTCTTTTGCATGTAAAAAACCCTGTATAATCGCATAGGTTTTTGTCACATTCCGAATAATTGCATAACGAATATCAGGCTAATTGCATACTGAAAGTCAAATTTACCTGCATTTTGCAACTGTTAATTGATTGACGCCGTCACAGAGATAAGCCCGAGGCAAATTGATTGACAAAAGGTGCTAATTGGCTTGCTGAGAGAGTTTGCCATTTTGTGCGGTTTCCGTAAAGCTTCCACGCCATGATGATCGCTCACCAATAAGCATACACGATTTAATAATAAGTTTGTACGCAATGTAAAGCAATGTGTTGTTAATTATTTACTGCTCTCAGTTTGCTAGTGTCGGTAGAGATGCATATGACATTGAGTAGCTCATAGAGGTTACTTTATAAATGAAAAATAAAATAAGCTTATGTGTAATTCACACTATAAACAATAGCAAAGCGACGCAGGTAGAAAGAAAACAAATACGCATAAATATTGCGTAAAATCTATCAAAGAACGGTAAATACAAAATGGATATGCACAATAATAATCCTATCAAACAACTTACATAGAATTAACTCGCTTTTATGGAGTTTCTATGTAAGTATTAACAGAACAGTAAAACAAAAGTAGAAACGTGCACCGCTACATGTACAGAATGTTCAGTTTTTGTTATTCGAATACTCCGGTTAATCGCATATATTTTCTTGACAAATCGGCTATGCTAATAACCCAAATCGACTGTACTGGATTAATATTCATGAAACTTTACAGAAATGTTGCCCATAAAGTCGAGTTGATCCTAGCAAAAATTCATGTTGATGTGAAATCCAAGATGGCCACCAAAGCTAAAAATAGAGATTTAAAATACAAGTTTGTAGCGACTACTTCTTGAAAACTATAAGTGATATTGATATGGGACTTTTTCTTAAATGATCAGCATGACATGATGTTGGCCTTGTCAAAAATCGTTTTGATTCGACGTTTAACATGGCTGCCAGCGGCCATCTTTGTTTACGTAGAGTTATATAGTAAAAACTTGTAGCGACTACTCCTCTGAAACTACTTGGCGGATTTTTATGAAACTTCACGGGAATGTTGCTCTTGATCTCTAATTGATCCTAGCAAAATTTCAGATCGGCCAGAAATTCAAGATGGCCACCACAGCTAAAAATAGATTTTTAGCTCGACTGAGCTTATGCCATGGTGCGGCGTCCGTCGTCCGTCTGTCCGTCCGTCTGTCTGTCTGTCTGTCCGTAAACTTTTATTTGTAGCGACTACTCCTCTTTAACTACTGGATGGATATTCATGAAACTTCACAGAAATGTTGCCCATGAAGTCTAGTTGATCCTAGCAAAAATTCATGTTGATGTGAAATCCAAGATGGCCGCCAAAGCTAAAAATAGATTTTTAAAATACAAGTTTGTAGCCACTACTTCTTGAAAACTATAAGTGATATTGATATGGGTCGTTTTCTAAAATGGTCAGCATGACATGATGTTGGTCCTTGTCAAAAATTGTTTTGATTCGACGTTAAACATGGCTGCCAGCGGCCATCTTTGTTTACGTAGGGTTATATAGTAAAAACTTGTAGCGACTACTCCTCTGAAACTACTTGGCGGATTTTTATGAAACTTCACGGGAATGTTGCTCTTTATCTCTAATTGATCCGAGCAAAATTTCAGATCGGCCAGAAATTCAAGATGGCCACCACAGCTAAAAATAGATTTTTAGCTCGACTGAGCTTATGCCATGGTGCGGCGTCCGTCGTCCGTCTGTCCGTCCGTCTGTCTGTCTGTCTGTCCGTAAACTTTTATTTGTAGCGACTACTCCTCTTTAACTACTGGATGGATATTCATGAAACTTCACAGAAATGTTGCCCATGAAGTCTAGTTGATCCTAGCAAAAATTCATGTTGATGTGAAATCCAAGATGGCCGCCAAAGCTAAAAATAGATTTTTAAAATACAAGTTTGTAGCGACTACTTCTTGAAAACTGTAAGTGATATTGATATGGGACTTTTTCTTAAATAATCAGCATGACATGATGTTGGCCTTGTCAAAAATCGTTTTGATTCGACGTTTAACATGGCTGCCAGCGGCCATCTTTGTTTACGTAGAGTTATATAGTAAAAACTTGTAGCGACTACTCCTCTGAAACTACTTGGCGGATTTTTATGAAACTTCACGGGAATGTTGCTCTTGATCTCTAATTGATCCTAGCAAAATTTCAGATCGGCCAGAAATTCAAGATGGCCACCACAGCTAAAAATAGATTTTTAGCTCGACTGAGCTTATGCCATGGTGCGGCGTCCGTCGTCCGTCTGTCCGTCCGTCTGTCTGTCTGTCTGTCCGTAAACTTTTATTTGTAGCGACTACTCCTCTTTAACTACTGGATGGATATTCATGAAACTTCACAGAAATGTTGCCCATGAAGTCTAGTTGATCCTAGCAAAAATTCATGTTGATGTGAAATCCAAGATGGCCGCCAAAGCTAAAAATAGATTTTTAAAATACAAGTTTGTAGCCACTACTTCTTGAAAACTATAAGTGATATTGATATGGGTCGTTTTCTAAAATGGTCAGCATGACATGATGTTGGTCCTTGTCAAAAATTGTTTTGATTCGACGTTAAACATGGCTGCCAGCGGCCATCTTTGTTTACGTAGGGTTATATAGTAAAAACTTGTAGCGACTACTCCTCTGAAACTACTTGGCGGATTTTCATGAAACTTTACAGGAAGTTGCTCTTGATGTCTTATTGATCCTAGCAAAATTTCAGGTCGGCCCGAAATTCAAGATGGCCACCACAGCTAAAAATAGATTTTTAAAAGTTAAGTTTTTAGCGACTACTTCTTGAAAACTATAAGTGATATTCATATGGGACTTTTTCTAAAATGATCAGCATGACATGATGTTGATCCTAGTCGAAGATTATTTTGATTCGACGTTAAACATGGCTGCCAGTGGCCATTTTTGTTTTCATAGAGTTATATAGTAAAAACTTGTAGCGACTACTCCTTTGAAACTACTTGACGGATGTTTATGAAACTTCACAGGAATGTTACACTTGATGTCAAGTTGATCCTAGAAAATATTCAGGCTGGCCGGAAATTCAAGATGGCCGCCACGGCTAAAAATAGATTTAAAATAAATAAATTTGTGGTGACTACTTCTTGAAAACTGTAAGTGATATTGATATGGGACTTTTTCTAAAATGATCAGCATGAAATGATGTTGATCCTTGTCGAAACATATTTTGATTTGACATTAAACATGGGTGCCAGTGGCCCTCTTTGTTAACATAGAGTTTGTAATGGAATGTTGCTCCTGATGTCTAATTGATCCTAGCAAAATTTCAGGTCGGCCGGAAATTCAAGATGGCTGCCACAGCTAAAAATAAATTCTCATAATACAAGTTTGTAGCGACTACTTCTTGAAAACTATACGTGATATTGATATGCGTCTTTTACTAAAGTGGTCTGTATGACATGATGTTGATCCTTGTCGAAAATTATTTTGATTCAACGTTAAACATGGCTGCCAGCGGCCACCTTTGTTTACATAGAGTTATATAATGAAAACTTGTAGCGACTACTCCTCTGAAACTACTTGATGGATTTTCATGAAACTTCACACGAATGTTGCTCTTGATGTCTAATTGATTCTAATAAAACTTCAGGTCGGCCAGAAATTCAAGATGGCCACCACAGCTAAAAGTAGATTTTCAAAAAACAAGTTTGTAGCGACTACTTCTTGAAAACTATAAGTGATATTGATATGGGACTTTTTCTAAAATGATCAGCATGTCATGATGTTGGTCCTTGTCGAGAATCGTTTTGATTCGATGTTAAACATGGCTGTCAGCGGCCATCTTTGTTTACACAGAGTTATATAGTAAAAACTTGTAGCGACTACATCTCTGTAACTACTCGACGGATTTTCATGACACTTTACAGGAATGTTGCTCTTGATGTCTAATTGATCCTAGCAAAATTTCAGCTTGGCCGGAAATTCAAGATGGCCGCCATGGCTAAAAATAGGTTTTCAAAATACAAGTTTTTAGCGACTACTTCTTGAAAACTATAATGACATGATGTTGATCCTTGTCAAAAATTGTTTTGATTTAACATTAAACATGGCCGCCAGCGGCCATCTTTGTTTACATAGAGTTATATAATGAAAACTTGTAGCGACTACTCCTATGAAAGTACTTGATGGATTTTCATGAAACTTCACAGGAATGTTGACCTAGCCATCAAAAATCTATCAGTAGAGCTTCAAGGTCATTGACCTCTTGTTAAAAAATAAGTTGGTAGCGACTACTTCTTGAAAACTATAAGTTATATTGATATGGGTCTTTTTCTAAAATGATCAGTATGACATGATGTTGATCCGAGTCAACATTATTTTGATTCGACATTAAACATGGCTGCCAGTGGCCATATTTGTTTACCTAGAGTTATATAGTAAAAACTTCAACTTGTAGCGACTCCTCCGCTGAAACTACTTGACAGATTTTATGAAACTTCACGGGAATGCTGACCTAGGTATCAAAATCTATCAGTAGAGCTTCAAGGTCATTGACCTCTTGTTTCTTCACGAAAACTTAACGTTGGCTATAACTTTCTCTTTTCTTGATATTTCTTCATTAAACTTTCAATATCTACTCATCATGACAACACCGACATGACCATTCTAAAATATAAAGGTCAAGGTCACACTGAAGGTCATTATATGGGTTAAATACTCATTTTCTTCACAAAAACTAAACGTTGGTTGTAACTTTCTCATTTCTTGATATTTCTTCATCAGACTTTCAATATATACGCATCATGACAACATCAACATGACCATACTAAAATATAGTGGTCAAGGTCACACTGAAGGTCATTATATGGGTTAAATAATCATTTTCTTCACAAAAAAATTAACTTGGTTATAACTTTTTATTTCTTGATATTTCTTCATCAGACTTTCAATATATACCCATCATGACAACATCAACATGACCATACTAAAATATAGTGGTCACGGTCACACTGAAGGTCATTATATGGGTTAAATAATCATTTTCTTCACAAAAAAATTAACTTGGTTATAACTTTTTATTTCTTGATATTTCTTCATCAGACTTTCAATATATACCCATCATGACAACATCGACATGACCATACTAAAATATAATGGTGAAGGTCACACTGAAGGTCATTTTCTTCACAAAAAACTTAACGTTGGTTATAACTTTCTCATTTCTTGATATTTCTTCATCAGACTTTCAATATATACCCATCATGACAACATCGACATGACCATACTAAAATATAGTGGTCAAGGTCACACTGAAGGTCATTATATGGGTTAAATACTCATTTTCTTCACAAAAACTTAACTTGGTTATAACTTTCTTATTTCTTGATATTTCTTCATAAGAATTTCAAATATATACCCATCATGACAACATCGACATGACCATCAGGGTTCCGGAAATACGGTTGCCCGACGCCCCGGGCAAGTGGATTTTGGGTGCGGGCAAGTGTCCTTTGCAAATCTGGTTGCCCGCCACTTGCCCGACGGACATTTCCATTCCAGAACAAATCAAGTGGCAAACTAGCCATATCAGAATTCCATTTTGATAACTGAATAAAACTGGCCGCTGTTTTTCGCCGCTAGCGATTGTTAATAAGATCAAACAACTTTCGGTACAATCAACAATCTTGCCCCAGGCAGCTTAATTTGTGGCATTATTTCAATAAACAACTAATTAACCCACACGCGCATTTCACACCGTTTGAAAACAACACCGTATCACAATTTATCCTGACACGACCGTCAGACGTGTGTCCATCGGCCAATGAAATCGCGACAATTATCTCTGAACATCATTTGGACCTTCCAACAATCAAATCAGAAAACTCTTTCTTAATTTGCAAATTTAATGTGTCAAAATAATAATTGACAGACCCACGTGACGTTATGTTTTTGTTTAGATAATTTTGCCGAAGATTTTTTCGTAACGAAAATACATTTCTTTTACTCGAAGCACTCGTTTATCAATGCGCTTTTATGAGGTATTTGGTGTATTTCATTGATATAGTCTGTAATTAAACGTATATGGAAGTGCATACTACACAAATAAGTTGCATAACTTAGCGATATGCGCATGTCATGGGTTTTCGCGATTTCAGAACAGTCACCTTTTTCTCGAGTTCTGAACTTTCGCTGTTACTGCTACTACTTCTTAAACAATTCCTAGGGAACCCCTACTCATGAATTTCCAAATTTGTTATACAGGAAGTTCGAACTTCCTAAATTTGAACCTTAGTGGAAGCCCTGTCATGCCTCTTACTTGCATCTAATTCCCTTTAGTTAAAATACAAAGCCGTAGGAACGTTACCATTGTTGCAGAAATTGCCGGGGGCCAAGTGAATATTTTTAATAACGTTTTTGTCTTGTTTCTTTGCTTGTCGCACATTTAAAGGAATACAATAGCTTCTTTGATTTCTGTCAACTGGGTAATTGTACACACTGTGGCATTAAAAGTTCCATACACTAGGCTATAGCTGCCAAGCATTTTTTTTGGATGGTCATCAAAAATGATGGGGTTGTGTGTGTGGTGATTGGTGGGGCGGGAGGGCGGAATAAAATGAGTTTGTATACTGTCTCATCATTTTATGATTTAAGTAACACAAATATGTAATAGACACAAAAGAAGAAAATGCAACCATTTTATTTTTTATATGAATGAATACAATGTATTAACTAAACTAATTCATAAAATACATTTTCCCTTCCTTTTCTAAGTATAATGGTCCAAATTATGCGGCGGTCCGTCCCGTTTAACACGAATAATGGTACAGCGCCAATTTTTGGGGCAATTAAGTGTTCTTAAATGTGGGGCAAGTGAAATTATGGGCAGGGCAAGTGACTTTTGAAAATCCACTTGCCCTGCCCTGGGCAAGTGGATTTTCAAAATATTTCCAGAACCCTGACCATACTAAAATATAATGGTCAAGGTCACACAGAAGGTTATTTTCTTCACAAAAAACTTAATGTTGGTTATAACTTTCTTATTTCTTGTTATTTCTTCATCACACTTTCAATCAGGGCTTCTAAAATCGCCGGTTTATCGGTTCCCAGACCAAGATCTGTGTCTCCAGACCGTTTTTCTTTTCAAAATCTCTGTTTAAATCGGTCCAAGATATAGAATCTATCGGTCGTTAAAAAATCTACAAATGCCCTTCACACCTAAAATATGCCTTGCGGCAATATTCTTTGATCCATAACACGATTGTTTGTCACTCGCTGTGCGAAAGTAGGTCAATTTGGTCAATTTGGACTAAACCATTACCGATAGTAGGGAGTTTTCCGGAAGGGTCTATAGCCATGTATCACGCCTTTGATGTGTGATCAGTGAAAGTATATCACGCGTTCTGTCGGTTCACTGAAGCGAGTGTTACCGTCTGTAATTTCTTTGATATACTGTTAGTCGTAAGGTGTTAGCCTGTTTGCTCGTTTAGTGGCCAAAGCTGGGACTGAAATTTGTTTGTGTCATTAAAATACCGAGATGTGTTAATTGTTTGTTTGATTTTTTTTTTACAATAACTTTAAGTATAATATTAATGACATTAATTAAGGAAAGTGATCAAGCCTGACACAGTTTTTTTTTAAGTCGGACCGAAATTGTTTGCGTTAGTCGTAACATTTGGTATTAATTAGGCTAATTGATGAAAAACGATATTACTCAAATGTATGTAAAATCGTATGTAATCCGCTAGTCCGCGCGTGTTAGTCCGCGTTTTATACCTACCCGGTTTAATACACACTTCCGGTTCAATTCCTCAAATGATCAACAATTTTAATATTGAGTGAAAATTATTCATTCAGTAAAGCAAAGACATGATGTCAGTCATTAAAATTTACAAATTGTGATAAAGTAAGTTATAAATAATACAAATATAATACAAACATACATTTTAAATAGTTCTCTATATCAATGACTGAACGCAAAAAATGCATAGTGACATGGTAGGTGGGGTACGGCGATTTTAGTGATTTTTTCAAAATAAGTGCGATTCTTACTGCAGTTAAAAACCTGGACCGATTTGCATTTTAAAATTTAAGAAGCCCTGCTTTAAATATATACTCATCATGACAACATCAACATGACCATACTAAAATATAAAGGTCAAGGTCACACTGAAGGTCATTATATGGGTTAAATACTCTTCTTTTTTTCTTCACGAAAATTTACTGTTTCCTGTAACTTTCTCAATTCTTTTTATTTCTTCATCAATCTTTCAATATACACTTGTCATGACAACATCGGCATGGCCATACTAAAATATAAAGGTCAAGGGCACACTGAAGGTCAGTATATGGGTTAAATACTCATTTTTAGCTCTACTAGCTTATGGGATCACTTTTCTTCCGTCGTTCTTTTGTCTGTCTGTCCGTCTGTTAGCAATTTTATAAAATCGATAACTCCTCTGAAACCTCTTGAAGGATTTTGATGAAACTTCATCACAATGTTACTTGGGAGGGCTCCTCTCAGATTTATGTTTTTCATCTTCTTTGAAACCGCTTGAAGGATTTTGATGAAACTTCATTACAATGATCTTTATGATAGTCCCCCTTAGTTTTTTTGTTTTACGCGGCCGCCAGTCATCCAAGATGTCCACCATGGCTAAAATTAGGTCAAATTTAAGGAAATTTCAAACGACATCTCCTCCGAAACCACTTATTACATTCTTTTGAAATATCATAAACATATTCCTTCGGTTGGCCTCTATCAAGTTTGTGTTTTTCGTCATCTTCGAATAATTAAAATGGCTGCCATGGCGACCTAAAGTTTACCTAGAGTTATATAGGAAAACGTTAAAAATGACATCTTCTCTGAAACCGCTTGAAGGATTTTGATGAAACTTAAATCACAATGATCTTTTGTATAGTCCCTCTCGGATTTGTGTTTTTTGCGGCCGCCAGTCATCCACGATGGCCACCATGCTAAAATTAGGTCAAATTTAAGGAAATTTCAAACGACATCTCCGAAAACCACTTATTCCATTCTTGTGAAATATCATATACATGTACCTTGGGTTGGCCTCTATCAAGTGTGTGTTTTTCTTTATCGTCGAATAATCAAAATGGCCACCACGGTAATCCAAAGTTTACTTAGAGTTATATAGGAAAAGGCTAAAATAATATCTTTTCTGAAACCGCTTGAAGGATTTTGATGAAACTTCATTACAATGATCTTATGGTTAGTCGCCCTCAGAATTGTGTTTTTCGCGGCTGCCAGTCATCCCTAAAATTAGGTCAAATCATACATGTGATATTTTCAGGACCTCAATCTGGGAGTTGGGTGTTTTTAGCTCGACTGATCAGAGATCAGCGAGCAGCGAGCTTATGCCGTGTGCGGCGTCCGTCGTCCGTCCGTAAACTTTTATTTGTAGCGACTACTCCTCTGAAACTACTGGATGGATAGTCATGAAACTTTACAGAAATATTGCCCATGAAGTCTAGTTGATCCTAGCAAAAATTAATGTTGATGTGAAATCCAAGATGGCCGCAAAAGCTAAAAATAGATTTTGAAAATACAAGTTTGTAGCGACTACTTCTTGAAAACTATAAGTGATATTGATATGGGACTTTTTCTAAAATGATCAGCATGACATGATGTTGGTCCTTGTCTAAAATCGTTTTGATTCGACGTTAAACATGGCTGCCAGTGGCCATCTTTGTTTACATAAAGTTATATAGTAAAAAGTTGTAGCGACTACTCCTCTGAAACTACTTGACGGATTTTCATAAAACTTTACAGGAATGTTGCTCTTGATGTCTAATTGATCTTAGCAAAATTTCAGGTCGGCCAGAAATTCAAGATGGCCGCCACAGCTAAAAGTAGATTTTTCAAAATTAAGTTTGTAGCAACTACTTCTTGAAAACTGTAAGTGATATTGATATGGGACTTTTTCCAAAATGATCAGCATGACATGATGTTGATCCTAGTCGAACATTATTTTGATTCAATGTTAAACATGGCTGCCAGTGGCCATCTTTGTTTACATAGAGTTATATAGTAAAAACTTGTAGCGACTACTCCTCTGAAACTACTTGACGGATATTCATGAAACTTTACAGGAATGTTGCTTTTGATGTCTAGTTGATCCTAGAAAAATTTCAGACTGGCCGGAAATTCAAGATGGCCGCCATGGCTGATAATATATTTTCAAAATACAAGTTTGTAGCGACTACTTCTTGAAAACTATAAGTGATATTGATATGGGACTTTTTCTAAACTGATCAGTATGACATGATGTTGATTCTTGTCAAAAATTATTTTGATTTGAAGTTAAACGGCCATCTTTGTTTACATAGAGTTATGTAGAAAACTTGTCATCTCTTGAACACAGCCCTATAAACTTTAACACAGTGAACTTTCACAAACTGTCCTCCACTTAGTTGCATAATCCTTACATAGAACAAAAGCAACCAACATCAATCAAGGAACCCCTTTTTTAGCTTGACTGATCGATCAGAGATCAGCAGTGATCAGCAGAGCTTATGCCGTGATGCGGTGTCCGTCGTCCGTCTGTCAGTCCTTGATCCTTGTCGAAATTTATTTCGATGAGACTTTAAACATGGCCGCTAGCGGCCATCTTTGTTTACATAGATTTATATAGTAAAAGCTTGTAGCGACTACTTCTCTGAAACTGCTTGACAAATTTTTATAAAACTTCACAGGAATGTTGCTCTTGATGTCTAATTGATCCCAGATTTTTTTTAGGTCGGCCGGAAAAGTTTGTTGCGACTACTTCTTGAAAACTGTAAGTGATATTGATATGGGACTTTTCTAAAATGATCAGCATGACATGATGTTGATCCTTGTCGAAAATTATTTTGAATCAAAATTGAACCTGGGCACCAGTGGCCATCTTTGTTTACATAGAGTTTGTATAGTAAACATTTGTAGCGACTACTCCTCTGAACTACTAGACGGATTTTCATGAAACAAGGAATGTTGCTCTTGATGTCTAGTTGATCCTAGCACAATTTCTGATCGGCCGGAAATTCAAGATGGCCACCACGGCTAAACATAGATTTTTAAAAACAAGTTTATATCGACTACTTCTTGAAAACTGTAAGTGATATTGAAATGGGACTTTTTCTAAAATGATCAGCATGACAAGATGTTGATCCTAGTCGAAAATTATTTTGATTCGACATTAAACATGGCTGCCAGTGGCCATCTTTGTTTACCTAGAGTTATATAGTATAAACTTCAACTTGTATCGCCTACTCCTATGAAACTACTTGACATTTTTTTATGAAACTTCACAGGAATGCTGACCTAGCTATCAAAATCTATCAGTAGAGCTTCAAGGTCATTGACCTCTTGTTTTACTCCCCAAATTCACACCGACAAAGTCTACTATTGTTTTCGCTATCCGATAATTACTGTCACCTCTAACAAACATTCGTTTTCCACTTCTAAATAATTGATACCGGCAATTAGTTTCAAGTCGTATGGAACCTGTTTAATTACACACATCATTAAAGACTTCATAAGTGTGCTGCTACTCCTTTGATAACATCAATTAAGCCAATAAACTGTTTGCAAATAACACTTTTTACCCTAGGCAGGTACAAGTCGCGAGACAATACAATGAAGTTGGGTTTTAGGCAAACATACTAAACAAAGGAAATAGACCTATGATTTTCGAAAATTTGATTTTAGCAATTTTACGGGAGTTTTTCACAATACCGTGGGGCCGAAGGAGAGTTAGAATTCCTCACGCTGTGAGGTATCACATGTATGTCCAAATTAATATCATAAACATGTTCCTTGGGTTAGCCTCTATCAAGTTTGTGTTTTTTTCGTTATCGTCGAATAATCAAAATGGCCGCCACAGCGACCCAAAGTTAACATAGAGTTATATATGAAAACGTTTAAAATGACATCTTCTCTGAAACCGCTTGAAGGATTTTGATTAAACTTCATCACAATGATCTATAGTCCCCCTCAGATTTGTGTTTTTGGGGCCTCCAGTCGTCCATGATGGCCATCATGGCTAAACTTAGGTCAAATTTAAGGACATTTATCAAACGACATATTACCACTTATTCCATTCTTGTTAAATATCATATACATGTTCCTGTTCCTGTTGGTGGCCTCTATGAAGTGTTAGTTTTTCGTTGTCATCAAATATTCAAAATGGCCGCCACGATAATCTTCTCATCTGAAACTGCTTGATGGATTTCAAAATAATTAATTATTAGCAGGAATTAATTAATAATTAATTAAGATTGTTCAAACCGGGTAAATCTGTCCATAAATATGGCCACCAGGGGACCGAGCAGTTTCCCTATATAACTATATCAGAAAACTTTAAAAATCTTGTCTGAAACCACAAGTTTCGAATCAGATAGTTTGCATGTATCTACTGATCCTAGACAAAAATTGTACAAATATTCAACCTGTGGTAAAATTATGTTTGTATTGCATCAAGTTTACTAAAATGGTGAACCAAGTGGTCAGAATTTACCCCCTCCTATTTGTTTTTAGCTCTACTGGCCGAAGGCCAGCAGAGCTTATGGGATGCCGAGTTGTCCGTCGTCCGTCCGTTGTCTGTCGTCCGTCCGTCCGTCGTTAACTTTTGTCTCGTTAAGACGATAGGGCCTTCATTTGTCATCCGATCTTTACCAAACTTTAACAGGTTGTTAATATCAATGAAAGCTAGGATGAGTTCGAAAACCAGCCAAATCGGACAAGTAACAACGGAGTTATGGCCCTTGATTTAGTTAAAAATGCTATATTGCTATATTTTGCCTTGTTAAGACGATAGGGCCTTCATTTTTCATCCTATCTTTACAGATTTTAACAGTTTTTCTTTTAAAATGATCGCAAACGCCTGGACTATCAAGTTTGTTCAAATAAAGTCCCCGGGGTCAAAAATGGCCGTGCCCCGGGGGTCCAATGTTTGTATATTGAGGTTTTGCATGTTTTTCATATAGACATATAGGAAAAAACTTTAAAAAATCTTCTTCTCTGAAACCGCAAGGCACAGAGTTCTCATGTATGTAGCAACATCTTATGGTTCTCTAAGTTTGTTTAAATGGTGACCCTTGGGTAAATTTGTCCCCGCAACGGGGGTCACAGTTTTACATAGACTTATATAGGATTTTTTTTTTAAAATCTTCTTCTCGGAAACTACAACAGCCAGAGGTTTGATATTTTGCATTTACTATCAGCTTATGGTCCTTTACCAAGTTTGTTCAAATGGTGACCCTCGGGTCACTTTTGGCCCCGCCCCAAGGGTCACGTTTTACATAGACATGTATAGGGAAAAACTTAAAAAATCTACTTCTCTGAAACTGCAGGAGCCAGAGGTTTAATATTTTGCATTTGCTTTAAGCTTGTGGTCCTTTACCAAGTTTGTTCAAATGGTGACCCAGGGGTCACATTTGGCCCCACCCCGGGAGTCAAAGTTTTACATAGGCTTGTATAGGGAAAAACTGAAAAAATTCTTCTTCTCTGGAACCACATGCCACAGAGCTCTCATGTATTACATGTAGCATCAGCTTATGGTCCTCTACTAAGTTTGTTCAAATGGTGACCCTGGGGTCAAATTTGTCCCCTCCCCGAGGGTCACAGTTTAACATAGGATTTTTTTTTAAACATGTATAGGGAAAAACTTAAAAAATCTTCTCTGAAACTGCAAGAGCCAGAGGTTTAATATTTTGCTGTTGCTATAAGCTTATGGTCCTTTACCAATTTTGTTCAAATGGGGTCACAGTTTTACATAAACTGAAAAAAATCTTCTTCTCTGGAACTGCAACAAGAGCTAGAGGTTTAATATTTTGCATTTGCTATAAGCTTATGGTCCTTTATCAAGTTTGTTCAAATGGTGACCCTTGGGGCGGGGTCAAAAATGGTGACCTTTGGGAATTTTTTTTTTTTAATAATTTTTTAATTAATTTTTAGCTCTACTGATCAGAGATCAGCAGAGCTTATGCCGTGGTGCGGCGTCCGTCGTCCGTCTGTCCGTCTGTCTGTCCGTAAACTTTTATTTGTAGCGACTTCACAGCTGAAACTACTGGATGGATATTCATTAAACTTTACAGAAATGTTGCCCATAAAGTCTAGTTGATCCTAGCAAAAATTCATGTTGATGTGAAATCCAAGATGGCCGCCAAAGCTAAAAATAGAGTTTTAAAATACAAGTTTGTAGCGACTTCTTCTTGAAAACTATAAGTGATATTGATATGGGACTTTTTCTAAAATGATCAGCATGACATGATGTTGATCCTAGTCAAAAATCGTTTTGATTCAACGTTAAACATGGCTGCCAGCGGCCATCTTTGTTTACATAGAGTTATATAGTAAAAAACTTGTAGCGACTACTTCTCTGAAACTACTTGGCGGATTGTCATGAAACTTTACAGGAATGTTGCTCTTGATGTCTAATTGATCCTAGAAAAATTTCAGGTCGGCCGGAAATTCAAGATGGCCGTCACAGCTAAAAATAGATTTTTAAAAAATAAGTTTGTAGCGACTACTTCTTTAAAACTATAAGTGATATTGATATGGGACTTTTTCTAAAATGATCAGCATTACATGATGTTGATCCTAGTCAAAAATTGTTTTGATTCAACGTTAAACATGGCTGCCAGCGGCCATCTTTGTTTACATAGAGTTATATAGTAAAAACTTGTAGCGACTACTCCTCTGAAACTACTTAGCGGATTGTCATGAAACTTTACAGGAATGTTGCTCTTGATGTCTTATTGATCCTAGAAAAATTTCAGGTCGGCCAGAAATTCAAGATGGCCGTCACAGCTAAAAATAGATTTTTAAAAAATAAGTTTGTAGCGACTACTTCTTGAAAACTATAAGTGATATTGATATGGGACTTTTTCTAAAATGATCAGCATGACATGATGTAGATCCTTGTGGAAAATTATTTTGATTCGACGTTAAACATGGCTGCCAGTGGCCATCTTTGGTTACATAAGAGTTATATAGTAAAAACTTGTAGCGACTACTCCTCTGAAACTACTTGACGGATGTTCATGAAACTTCACAGGAATGTTGCTCTTGATGTCTAGTTGATCCTAGAAAAATTTCAGGTCGGCCGGAAATTCAAGATGGCCGACACAGCTAAAAATAGATTTAAAATAAATAAGTTTGTAGCGACTACTTCTTCAAAACAATAAGAGATATTGATATGGGACTTTTTCTAAAATGATCAGTATGACATGATGTTGGTCCTTGTCGAAAATCGTTTTGATTTGACCTTAAACATGGCTGCTTTGTTTACATAGAGTTATATAATGAAAACTTGTAGCGACTACTTCTTTGAAACTACCTGACGGATTTTCATGAAACTTCACAGGAATGTTGCTCTTAATGTCTTATTGATCTTAGCAAAATTTCAGGTCGGCCGGAAATTCAAGATGGCCGCCACGGTTAAAAATAGATTTTCAAAAAACAAGTCTGTAGGGACTACTTCCTGAAATCAAAATCAATCAGTAGAGCTTCAAGGTCATTGACCTCTTGTTTTTAAATGTTTATTGTTTTTGTTGTTTTTATTAATTTCTTATTTTTTTTATTTTTTTTTTATTTTTTTTTAATTTTTTTTTTTTTTATTTTTTTATTTTTTTTTAATTTTTTTTTTTTTAATATATATTTTTTTTTAGCTCAATGTTTGACCAGTCGGACCAGTAACAGAGGAGTTCTTGATTTAGTTAAACATGCTATATTTTGCCACGTTAATACGGTAGGGCCTTCATTTTTCATCTGATCTTTACCAAACTTTACCAGATTCTTTAGTTATGGCCCTTGATTTAGTTAAAAAGCTGTTTTTTTGCCCGAAACTTTCAAAAAAACGTAAATGGCAGTCACTCACATCATTGATGTTATAAGAGCCATGTTAGCCAGTGGAGCGTCCACAGGCCCTCTTGGGCCTCTTGTTATTTAGATCTTAAAGAAAACCTAATAACAATCGTGTTTCGTGTGTTTTATTGGTTCAAATTTACGCAGGTGAGCGATATAGGGCCATCATGGCCCTCTTGTTTTCATATAGGCACGTATATTTTAAAAGATGTTATTTGATAAGTTAATAACATGTTACACTTTCAGATCCAGAATGACCAGTGTCAGTCAAGCAAGGACAAGGATTCCAATAAATGGCCAGATGCCACAGATGATGGAGAATGGAAATCCCTTACTGTATGCATTGTTGCCCCATCTATACTACTAAAGCCTTTTTGAGTCACTCTCTTTTATAAATGTTTTATAAAATGTTGATTATTATTTGTTGTGCAAAAGAACCAGATGAATCTATTTAATAGTAAGAGTAGGTGGATACGGGATTCCACTATATCGGGATTCCACTATATCCGCTCCCCTTGGCAGCAGCTCTAATTAATCTGTTGATGAGCCTTTAAGGGGTGACATAAGGCATTGGGGCTTAATTTGCTTAAAATAAAAAGCTGTGAAATTACCAATTTAAAACCCGAAATGGTTCAAAGATATACTGTTCGTACTGTTGAAGTCATTTTTAAACTGTTGGTTTCTTAGGCCCTTCTGGAAATGTTTTCCCAGTTTGATGGTACAATATCTCATTCCTAACTGCAGTTTTTGTCCAGTTTTTTTGTAACAGTGACCTTAACCTTGATCCCAGTGACCTCACTGGGAAGCTTGGTTTGCAATTGAGGTCACTGAGGTCAAGGTCACTTTTACGAAAATTAGAAAAATGTTTTCTGAACAATAACTTCAGTTAGAAATGAGGTGTAGAAACGAAACATGCTGTGTAAGTAGCTTATATGGAAAGAAATCTTGGTATTGTATTTGAGGTCTCTGGGGTCAAGGTCAAGGTTTGCTGTTACTAAAAAATAGAAAAATGGTTTCCGGCAAATGAGCGATACAGGACCATTTTGGCCGTCTTGTTTTTATATGCCCCGGTGTCGAAGACCTGCCATTCGTTCTTATAGCAGGAAAAAATCTATTTTGATGATTTTATACAGTGAAAAGAAATGCCTAAACATAACTTAATGTTTGTATATAATTTAAAATTAAAGGATTAGTGAGACTAGAGGAAAGAAAGAGTAGGATAAAGAATAAATGAAAGAAAGACAGAAAGGAACTTCCATATAATCTTTTCAGATTCTCTCTTTACATATACTGGTATAGGTTGCCTTGTGTTTGAACGCATTTTTACGTGAACAGTAAAATGTATGTGTAGATAGACATGTTAAATCTCTACTACTCTATTTCATTAGTATATACACAACAAACAGTAAAAATAAGTTATCTTGACTAAATATTTGCCAAACCTATAACCTTACATGTTTATTTTCCTAGATAAGTCTTAAATCAGGCTTCAATGTGATAACATGGAGAGTGATCGGTTTGGGGATTCAGGGTACAAATCCACAACCTATCTTGCTGAGGAAGGTGCATGTTTCAGGTTAGTATATTCACCTGAGGGTGTGACTGTGGCTAAACTGGGACATAACATCGGTTAAAATACATTTGATAAAGACCTGACTGGTATATCGAAGGATTTCTTACAACAGGATTCAAAAAGTGGTCCATGACCGATAACAGAGACCAGATAAGAAAGGTGTTCCATGGAACAAACACTTGTGTTGCCTGCCATATGTTATTTCAGCAACGATAATCTATTTGAAGACAGTTTTTATGTAATCACCCCGGCATTGGCGTCAGTGTCCCACATCAAGGTTTGCATGTAAGCTGTGTTTACATCTCATATTTCTTATCGAAGCTCAACCAAATTTGGCCATGGGCTTCCTTATAGCATTATCTTAAGGGCTGCATAAGCAATTTTGGTTTTTGTAACCCATGGGCTCCCATGGAACCCAAATTATGATGGCCCTTAAAATGTGTCCCATTTCACATCAAATTTTGCGTGTAAGCTGTGTTTACAGGTCTATATCTCTTATTTTTCTTGTGCTAGCTGAACTAAATTTGGGAATTGGTCTTCTTATAGTATGTTGTAATTTAGGGTTGGGTAAGTAAGTTTGTCTTCTGCAAATTCTGGGCTCCCATGGAACTCATATTGTGATCGCCCATAAAATGTGCAATAAAGGCAGATCTAGGTTTGCATATAAGCATGTATATATCTATAATTTTGGTTTGGGATTTCTTATAGCATTATGCATCTTATACATACTTCATCCATATTGGGGCATGGGCTTCCTCCCACCCCACGCCCCCACTCCCTCCACTCCCCCCTTTATTTTTTTTTCATATTTCTGTGTTATTTTAGTCAATTCGTACACATATATGTTGCCGCCTCTCCCCCACCCCCAGCCTCTCACCCCAACCCCGCCTCTCACCCCCCTGCCTCTCAACCCCCCGCCTCTCCCCGCCTACTCGAAACTCATTTTAAGCTCGACTGATCAGAGATCAGCAGAGCTTATGCCGTGGTGCGACGTCCGTCGTCTGTCCGTCCGTCTGTAAACTTTTTTTTGTAGCGACTACTCCTCTGAAACTACTGAATGAATTTCCATGAAACTTTACAGAAATGTTGCCCATGAAGTCTAGTTGATCCTAGCAAAAATTCATGTTGATGTGAAATCCAAGATGGCCCCCAAATCTAAAAATAGGTTTTTAAAAAACAAGTTTGTAGCGACTACTTCTTGAAAACTGTAAGTGATATTGATATGGGACTTTTTCTAAAATGATCAGCATGACATGATGTTGATCCTTGTCGAAAATCGTTTTGATTCGATGTTAAACATGGCTGTCAGCGGCCATCTTTGTTTACATAGAGTTATATAATGAAAACTTGTAGCGACTACTCCTCTGAAACTACTTGACGGATTTTCATGAAACTTCACAGGAATGTTGCTCTTGATTTCTAATTGATCTTAGCAAAATTTCAGGTCGGCCTGAAATTCAATATGGCCGCCACGGCTAAAAATATATTTTCAAAATACAAGTTTGTAGCGACTACTACTTTTTTTATTTATTTATTTTTATTTATTTTTATTTGATTTTTATTGTTTGTTTGAATTTTTTTTTTTTTTTTTTTAAATATATCTGTTGGTTTCATATTGCTCCAAAGTCAAGGTCACACTTACAGGTCACTTCGGGGGCATTTGTCCCTTGCTGTGACATTTCTTGTTCATCCTATCTTTACCAAACTTTACCACATTGTTAATATCAATGAAAGCTCAGACAAGTTCGAAAACCAGCCATATCGGACCAGTAACAGCGGAGTTATGACTAGGGGTGTCACGATATCAGAAACCAATATCGCGATATATTGCAATATTTATTAAATTATCACGATATATATCGCGATATATTGCCTTAATCTTCTGCATGCATTTGTAAGCTATATTTCTTCTTATATGTACATGACAAGTATAAAATAAAAACATAGTACAGTTAAAACATTTTATAATGCTTTAGGATGCACAGCTTTTGACAAGAACAAAAACATGAGAAACAAAAAACTCATTTTGCATAGTACAGTAGACAGTACTAGACACACACAGTCACATTAAGTAGCGTTCTAAAAGTTTTCGCTTTATTTTGAAAGACATATATTTTAGACGGCGTAGAAAGGCAGAATCACCCTACTTTGAAATGGCAATTATTCAATAATGCTTGTGAAAACAGGCTTACCGGTACACATTTGATGATTGATAATTCATCATGTAATTGGGCCAAACAAGATCGCACCTCGGCTGCAGTATAGACACACTATAGTGTTTGCCTAATTTTTTCTCCAATCAGACGGTGAGGAATTTTATTATATATAAGTTATTGGTGTTATCATAACACTAGCTCTCTTATTTTCTGCTTCTTCGGGGTCAGAAATAAATGAAACTACCTCACACAGTGCATCCCCAACACACAGGCTGTTTCGTAGACTGCGACGACATAAATGAAAATATATTTCTTTGCGCCATTTGTGTATTGAACATACATATATTTTGAACATACATAAATTAGTAAAGTCCGTTACTCGACAGCACAAAAATAGTACGTCAACACAAAATATCACAATGCGTAATGTCCGGTAAGTTTTGACTGAACGATAACCCAGGTTAAAATAAGCGCTGTTTATGTACATTTCGCCGATTTATAAATATTTAAATTATCCTCATTAAAATTATATTTGTTTGCTCTTTAAAACGTGCGTAAAACAAAATTAACAAACAACAAACACAAATAAATAACAACGTCAACAAACATAAAGTCAATTTAATTTTTGCCGATTTTATAATTTTCACATGTTTGACCGCTAGCATTTGTTTTATCTCAGTTCAGTCTAATTAACCGGTAATCAATCAGAAGCCGGTAGCAATCAATTAAACAGTTAATCAAATCAAGTCATAATAGTCTCCACCTGCAAAAAGCATCAAAAAACTTCAAGGATAATCGTTAAATTATTAACACAATAGCAGCGATTAGATTACACAGTGACACCATTTACAGACAGGTTATTTTCGCCTCTGTGCCACAAGATGTGACAGCAGCGAATTTGATTGGTCGAGAGGCGATCAAGGTCGTCAGGCAAGGTGTCAATCACTGTTATGCAGCACGCAATAGGTACATGTGTATTGGATTGATGCTTGGAAGCAAATACACGCGCGTCATAAAAACGCACAGGTGGTAAATTAGCTGCGTCAGAATTGGGTCAAATTGAATTTCCATGCGTCAAAACGCGCGTGTACGCGTCTATTGAGAACCCTACGTAATAATGTATAAATAAAATGGCTGGACGACGCAGCTTCGTGGAGTGGTACAAGTTTTTTTATTTTTCACTTTCAAATAAGCGTGCAAAGGTTAAAAGCCGCGGAAATACGATGGATATAAAAGAAAACACAACACACTTCATGAATATCGCGGAATACCGGTATGTACTTTTAATATCGTGTTTAATATCGCGATATTTTATCGCACGGGTGAATACCGCGATTTACCGGTATACCGGTATATCGCGACACCCCTAGTTATGACCCTTGATTTAGTTAAAAATGCTATATTTTGCATCGTTAAGATGATAGGGGCTTCATTGTTCATCCGATCTTTACCAATCTTTATCAGATTGTTAATATCAATGAAAGCTCAGACATGTTCGTAAACCAGCCATATCAGATTAGTAAAAGCGGAGTTATGGCCCTTGAATTAGTTAAAAATGCCATATTTTGCCATCGTTAAGACAGTTGGGGCTTCATTGTTCATCCGATCTTTACCAAACTTTATCAGATTGTTAATGTCGTTGAAAGCTGGAACAAGTTTGAAAACCAGCAATATTGGACCAGTAACAGTGGAGTTATGGCCCTTGATTTAGTTAAAAATGCTATATTTTGTCTCATTAAGACGATAGGGGCTTCATTGTTCATCCGATCTTTACCAAACTTTATCAGATTGTTAATATCAATAAAAACTCGGACAAGTTTGAAAACCATTCATATCGGACCGGTAACAGCGGAGTTATGGCCCTTGATTTAGTTCAAAATGATATATTTTGCCTTTTTAAGATTTTTCATCCGATCTTTACCAAACTTTATCAGATTGTTAATGTCTATGAAAGCTTGGTCAAGTTCGAAAACCAATCAGATCGAACAAATAACAGTGGAGTTATGGCCCTTGATTTTGTTAAAAATGCTATAATTTGCCTCGTCATAAGATAGGGCCTTCATTTTGCATCTGATCTTTGCCAAACTTTAGCAGATTTCATGACTTTCTTTTATATATTTTTCTATTTTATTATTTTTTATTTTTTTTATTCATTTTATTAATTATTTATAATTTTTTTTTTTTTTTTTTTTTAAATTTTTTTATTTTTAATTTCTTTTTTATTTTATTTTTTTGAATATTTTTTTTTTTTTTTTTTTTTTTTTTAATATTTTTTTTAATATTTTTTTTTTTTTTAAGGGTGGCCACTGCTGAGGTTTTGAATTTTGCACTTCCGGAAATTTACATTTGTTATATTTAAAAAATTATAATAAAACTGGAAAAAATAATTATACAGTAACAAACTAATGCCCAATAGGGATATTTTAGTGCAAAAAAAATGAAACATTTTTAGATATTTTTTTTGACCTCACATTTTGTGCCCAACATTGACAATTTTTAACATAAGCCAAAATGGGGGGTAGGGGTACAAAAGATGGTATTTCTCAAAAACCATTTAAGATATTCACTTAATTTAAACTTTATTACACAAAGACATGTGTTAGGATATACAGAGACAGCAATAAAAAGTATTTTCCTATTATTTGTTACAGACTTATGCCGTTATATGTCAGAGCTCGTCGAAATCTAAAAAAGCACATTTTTTTCTCAGTTTTTATTGAATATCTTTCTTATATGTACACCGACCCCCAATTTTTATTTTTTCATTCTAAAACTCGGGTATTGTATATATTGTAGACAAAATATCTCAAAAAGTTTACTGTTCCTTTATCATGAAAAATTGATTGATCACAAATTTAAAAATGCAATTTATAGTAAACTGGGTGGGGTAATGACAAGGGATGTAATATTTTTCAGATGGTGATAAAAATACCACAACCCTAAATTTTTGTTCCTAAAGTTTGAACTATTTCATTAAAAAAGACGGAAAATCGATACCTGTTCTGCAAACCACACTACACACATATAAGTTGCCATACACAATTTGCGGCTGATTCAAAATTTAAAACCAACTGTGAGAGTGTATTACTAAAGATTAATTTTGCGAAAAAGTTAAATCACCGACCCATCATAATTTTTCCAGAAACTAACTAGTAATATGTTAGTCTTCATACAAAACAGGGAAATTAAAAATTCTTACTGTTCTGATATTCACCAGAGGGCACCCTTAAATGATAATTATATATATATTTTTATTTTTTTATTTTGTTTTTAGCTCTATGTTGGACCAGTCGGACCAGTAACAGAGGAGTTATGGCTCTTGATTTAGTTAAAAATGCTATATTTTGCCTCGTTAATATGGTAGGGCCTTCATTTTCATCTGATCTTTACCAAACTTTACAAGATTCTTTAGTTATGACCCTTGATTTAGTTAAAAAGCTGTTTTTAATGGCAGTCACTCGCTTCATTAATGTTATAAGAGCTGTGTTAGCCAGTAGAGCGTCCACAGGCCCTCTTGCGCCTCTTGTTTACATATTTATGGCCCCCCAACACAAAGTGTGGTAGGGGAGCCATATTGATTTTGTGCTTTCTGTCTGTCTGTTTCTCTGCGTGTCTGTCTGTGTGTGTCACAAACGATGTCCGATCAATAACTAGAGAATGGTTGGACCTAGGGTCCTCAAACTTGAAAGGATGGTTGGTCATGACAAGTAGATGACCCCTATTGATTTTGGGGTCACTAGATCAAAGGTCAAGGTTGCGGTGACATTGACTATCAAAACGATGTCCGATCAATAACTAGAGAGTGGTTGGACCTAGGGTCCTCAAACTTGAAAGGATGGTTGGTCATGACAAGTAGATGACCCCTATTGATTTTTGGGTCACTAGGTCAAAGGTCAAGGTTGCGGTGACATTGACTATCAAAACGATGTCCGATCAATAACTAGAGAATGGTTGGACTTAGGGTCCTCAATCTTGGAAGGATGGTTGGTCGTGACCAGTAGATGACCCCTATTGATTTTGGCGTCACTAGGTCAAAGGTCAAGGTCGCGCTGACCTTCACTATCAAAACGATGTCCGATCAATAACTAGAGAATGGTTGGACCTAGGGTCCTCAATCTTGGAAGGATGGTTGGTCGTGACCAGTAGATGACCCCTATTGATTTTGGGTCACTAGGTCAAAGGTCAAGGTCGCGGTGACCTTCACTATCAAAACGATGTCCGATCAATAACTACAGAATGGTTGGACCTAGGGTCCTCAAACTTGGAAGGATGGTTGGTTATAACCAGTAGATGACACCTATTGATTTTTTTTTGTTTAATAATTTTTTTATTTTTTTTTTATTTTTTTATATTTTTTTTTAATTTTATTTATTTTTTTAATTTTTGCATAAAAAGTTTTAGGGTCGGCCCCTTAAAAAAATAGAGTCGGTCGGGTTACCTGAACCACACATATTTTTTTATGTGGCCTTACTGATACAGATAGTAGATACAGTTACAGGGATACGATCTCGGTTCAATAGAGAACGGTTGGACCTAGAGTTGTCAATTATGCCTGTTTGGGCGAGTGGGGGAGCCATACGTTTTTGTCCCATGGACAATAACAATTCCTAGTTCCGTGTTGCTTTTGTCAATTCTTACACATGTTGCCCACTCGTCCGCCATCCGTCGTTTACTTTTTTCTCGTTAAGACGATAGGGCCTTCATTTTTCATCTGATCTTTACCAAACTTTAACAGGTTGTTAATATCAATGAAATCTCGGACAAGTTAGAAAACCAGCTAGATCGGACCAGATACAGTGGGGTTATGGCTCTTGATTTAGTTAAAAATGCTATATTGCTATATTTTGCCTCGTTAACACGATAGGGCCTTAATTTTTCTTCCTTTCTTTACCAAACTTTACCACATTGTTAATGTCAATGAAAGCTCGGACAAGTTCGAGAACCAGCCAGATCGGACCAAAAACAGTGGAGTTATGGCCCTTGATTTTGTTAAAAATGCTATAATTTGCCTCGTAATAGGATGCGGCCATCATTTTGCATCTGATCTTTGCCAAACATTACCAGATTTTATGACTTTGTTTTTTTTATATTTTATATATATATATATATAATATATATATATATATATATTTTTTTTTTTATTTTATTTTTTTTTTTTTTTTTTGATTTGTGTTTTTTTTTTTTTTAATTTTTAGCTCTACTGATCAGAGATCAGCAGAGCTTATGCCGTGGTGCGGCGTCCGTCGTCCGTCCGTCCGTCCGTCCGTCCGTCTGTCCGTCTGTCTGTCCGTAAACTTTTATTTGTAGCGACTTCACAGCTGAAACTACTAGATGGATATTCATGAAACTTTACAGAAATGTTGCCCATAAAGTCTAGTTGATCCTAGCAAAAATTCATGTTGATGTGAAATCCAAGATGGCCGCCAAAGCTAAAAATAGAGTTTTAAAATACAAGTTTGTAGCGACTTCTTCTTGAAAACTATAAGTGATATTGATATGGGACTTTTTCTAAAATGATCAGCATGACATGATGTTGATCCTAGTCAAAAATCGTTTTGATTCAACGTTAAACATGGCTGCCAGCGGCCATCTTTGTTTACATAGAGTTATATAGTAAAAACTTTTAGCGACTACTTCTCTTAAACTACTTGGCGGATTGTCATGAAACTTTACAGGAATATTGCTCTTAATGTCTAATTGATCCTAGAAAAATTTCAGGTCGGCCGGAAATTCAAGATGGCCGTCACAGCTAAAAATAGATTTTTAAAAAATAAGTTTGTAGCGACTACTTCTTGAAAACTATAAGTGATATTGATATGGGACTTTTTCTAAAATGATCAGCATTACATGATGTTGATCCTAGTCAAAAATCGTTTTGATTCAACGTTAAACATGGCTGCCAGCGGCCATCTTTGTTTACATAGAGTTATATAGTAAAAACTTGTAGCGACTACTCCTCTGAAACTACTTGGCGGATTGTCATGAAACTTTACAGGAATGTTGCTCTTGATGTCTGATTGATCCTATCAAAATTTCAGGTCGGCCGGAAATTCAAGATGGCCGTCACAGCTAAAAATAGATTTTTAAAAAATAAGTTTGTAGCGACTACTTCTTGAAAACTATAAGTGATATTGATATGGGACTTTTTCTAAAATGATCAGCATGACATGATGTAGATCCTTGTGGAAAATTATTTTGATTGGATGTTAAACATGGCTGCCAGTGGCCATCTTTGGTTACATAGAGTTATATAGTAAAAACTTGTAGCGACTACTCCTCTGAAACTACTTGACGGATGTTCATGAAACTTCACAGGAATGTTGGTCTTGATGTCTAGTTGATCCTAGAAAAATTTCAGGTCGGCCGGAAATTCAAGATGGCCGCCACAGCTAAAAATAGATTTAAAATAAATAAGTTTGTAGCGACTACTTCTTCAAAACAATAAGAGATATTGATATGGGACTTTTTCTAAAATGATCAGTATGACATGATGTTGGTCCTTGTCGAAAATCGTTTTGATTTGAACTTAAACATGGCTGCTTTGTTTACATAGAGTTATATAATGAAAACTTGTAGCGACTACTTCTTTGAAACTACCTGACGGATTTTCATGAAACTTCACTGGAATGTTGCTCTTTTATTGATCTTAGCAAAATTTCAGGTCGGCCGGAAATTCAAGATGGCCGCCACGGTTAAAAATAGATTTTCAAAAAACAAGTCTGTAGCGACTACTTCCTGAAATCAAAATCAATCAGTAGAGCTTCAAGGTCATTGACCTCTTGTTTAATTTTGTTTTTTGATTTTTGAAATGTTTTTGAATTATTTTTTTTATTTTTTTTTAGCTCTATGTTGGACCAGTCGGACCAGTAACAGAGAAGTTATGGCTCTTGATTTAGTTAAAAATGCTATATTTTGCCTCATTAATACGGTAGGGCCTTCATTTTTCATCTGATCTTTCCCAAACTTTACCAGATTCTTTTGTTATGGCCCTTGATTTAGTCAAAAAGCTGTTTTTTGCCCGAAACTTTCAAAAAAACGTAAATGGCAGTCACTCGCTTCATTGATGTTATAAGAGCCATGTTAGCCAGTAGAGCATAGCTATGTTGCGCTCCTCTCTCCCCCCCCCCACTCCCCACCCCCTCCCCCCCCATCGGCCCGAGTTTCTATACAAGCCCCATCCCCCAACCCCACCCCACATTGTTTGGCCCAAGTTTCTATACAAGCCCCACCCCACATTCCCACCCCACATTGTTTTAGCCTTGTTTTCTGATGGTATATACTAGCTATATAATTTATTGTTCTCTGAAAAATCGAATAGTTGAACTGCGCTGTTCTCCGACAGCTCTTGTTTTTTATGCCCCTACTGCATAGAGCGTTAACCATGTTTTCCGTTCATGACGGATGGACAGACGACAACTCACCATCCGATAAGCCTTGGGCTAGTATAGCTAGAGATAAAAAAAAATGCTTTTTTACTCTTTGCGAAGGTCATAAGGATTTCAGGGCCATTTAGGCCCTCTTGTTCAGCTTGATTGCCCAATAAATAGACAAGGCCTCGAAAATCGAATTTCAGGTTCTATTGTTGGGTTATTGACCAAGCTGCATCAGTGTCTCAGTGTCCATTCTAGAACGCGCGATTCACGCCAATTTTTCGTAGATCCCGCATGTTTTTTCACGGAATGCGGGATTAGCGCGCATAATTTTGAACCACCGACTATCCGACAAAATGGAGAATATGAGTTCTGACAATTTTAATTAAAAGCTTAAAAACACGAATATGTAGCTGTCGCGATTTACAAAACCTCTGACCTCACCTACATGCATGTTTACTCCTACAGTACTACACGGTTCTCTCCCTTAGTAACTGGTTGTATGCGTAATACGAATTTCGCCACAATGAACGAAATATATTATAATTGTTGTTGGTTGTCGCTCGGCTTTTTACGTATATAAAATTATGATTGTTATCGGAAATTTACAATCTTTTAAATTTCGTCTACAGACGATTCTACAAATTAGCACCTGTAAACAGTGGTAAGAATAAAGTTGAAGCCATATGCCTTGGTATACGTTTTAAAGAATCCCCCCAATATTTTTGAATTCCCCCCTATTTTTCAGAAGTAGGGGGGAAAATCCCCCCTACTTTTGAGCTTCTAGAATGGACACTGGTGTCTTCCTTTCATCAACCAGACATGGCCTGACATTTCGTTTGGTGTGACCTACTTTCCTCAAAATATATGTCACATCCAGTTAACCGTGCAACTGCTGTTCCACACCTGATATGCACAACCTGTTTTTCTCATCAACCCGACATGCAGTTATGACCATTTCTTCAGCACTACTATTGGATATGTCCATTACAGGTGTGGCATTTTCATCAATCTGTGCCAAGTGTGCTGCCGGCACTTACAGCAGCGAGGGTGCACAATATTGCACAGACTGTCCCATCGACACATTCTCTGACAAAGGAGCAGCATCCTGCACACCCTGTGACACCAACACACATTATGCAGGTAAGTTACTGATATTAATAGATATTTAGAAGTAAAGGCTAGTTACTGTTTTTCAATATTTTTAGCATTTGAAAAAAAATGGAGCAAATACATGAACCCTTTAAAATAATTTTGTTGCAAAAACAAGCGGGGAGTTCACCCCTACTATTTGTGTTTTTCGTTTTATTCTGCCCAAGAATCTGACAACTATCGGAATGTACATTAACAATTAAGCTAGGTAAGAAATGTGGCCACATAGAGAGGGCATTCAGAACTTAAACCAGTTTGTTGAGGGGTGGCCCACCCCGACCCTCACGGACCTATTACGGGGTGAATAAATGGATTACCAAAGAACTTGAACCTTTTTTTTTTCATTTGTATTTTTTCTATCTTTTCCACCATAAAACAAAAGTACCTTACTCAGTAGTGCTTTTGTCTCGCCTTTTGAAAAAATGCGTCAACATATTGTATAATAACTTTCTTGTCCTTGGCATGTACCGTCAAATTGTATTTTGCGTTATAATTTGCGTGACGATACATGTTTTTAAGTAGTATTGACTCCGACCCATGATCAGTTGGAGGGCTGGAAGTTGTTGGCATTAGGAAAGACAATGACAAGGAGGTTATATATGAAATTTGAACATTCTACTCCCTAGGACAAGAAAGTTGTAATAAACATAAAATATGTACCATTGTTAAGATTTTGGTTAAGGTTACGGTTAAGATTTTGGTTAAGGTTTGCGTTAAATTCTTATAACTGTTTTGTTCTTTGGAGCAGAGTGTTCAAATTTCATATATAACCTCCTGGTCATTGTCCTTCTTAATGCCAATAACTTCCAGCCCTCCAACTGACCATGGGTCAGAGTCAATGCCACTTAAATACATGTACCGTCCTTATAAACTGTGTTAAAATGTGCATTAAATTATTTTACTTTTTTGTGCTATAGAGTAGAGAGTTCAAATTTCATATATAACATCACTGGCCATTGTTCTTATTCCAATAACTTTCAGCCTCCAAATGACCCTGTGTCAAGGTCAGTTGTCTCTTAAATACATGTACCGTCTCCAAATTTCACAATACATGTAACATCCCCAAATTTCAAATTTGACTGTTGAGCAATATAAAATTGTGGAGTACCAGATTTCGTATCTAAACTCACTGCCACTGGACATTGTTCTTGGCCAGCCATAACTATATTTCGCTTCTGTTTTAATTACATACTCATTTCAACCTCTGCTCATATCAATGTGAGTTTTATAAGGTTTGACAGGAACATAATTACTTGAACTTCATGTCGGCTACTGCAGATGGGTAATTTGATACTGCAGTAAAAGTTTATCACAGAAATGGCGATTAAACTGTCAAATATAATTACTATTGTATTGCGTTATATACAGACTGCCAAATTCATTTGCAATAACTTTTTTCATATTAGTTCGAACTTATTTATTTTACACGGATTGTAAGAATCACTGTCAATGTCTTCCTAGGTAGAACCAGAACTATGCAATGCAGATAAAATGTCTTGCTCAGGGACACAACACATATGATTCTTTTTATATTAGTATGTGTTCGAAATGTAAATGAGTGTCCATGCACTCCTAAATCATTTTTTTTTTTTATTTAGAGCCCCTCCCGAAGTTCAACTTTCTTGTTATTTTTAGAAATTCGTCACTTCAGTGTTTTATTTTTTTTCCCTTTGGGGCTGAATCTAAATCTGTCATCGTTTTTTTTTTATGGCCAGTGTTAATTGCTATTGCAATGCCAGCAGCAACATCACATTAATTCAGCTGACATTTCTTGATAAAACAATTCAGTGTTCTCCCCAGGCTATTAAGGCATGTCACATTTAACTTGCCTTCAGAGCCAAAATGCTTTTGCAAACATGCCTTAATTTCAAAAAGACGTAACACATTTAAATTATTTCATTTTTTTTTGGCTTAAATAAGTAAAATACAATATATGGAATCATTAGCCTATTTCTTATATAAAGCAAGTGTCTCTCTAACAAACTACCCATACATATAATAGGGGTCAGGAATAAGGATACACTCTGAAGCATATTTTCTATGATAAAAGCGACATGCCTTAACAAATTCCTGGGGAGAACACTGTAACATGATACCCTTGGATTAAAATGTCATTTTGTGTATCAATACAAGTTGACAAACTGGATAATTGCATCAAATATACAGCAAGTCAAAATAACCTACCGTATTTGTCGGCGTATAGCGCGCATGCGCATATAACAGCAGAGCGCCATTTTGAATCATTGACCAAAGAGGAAATGTAAAACGAATTTTGATTGGCTAAAACAAGCTGCATGTTAGACTGTGTTTTTTTACTCAAGTGTAAATAAACTTGTACTGTTGAGTGTACTTTTGTTGTTTACTCAAGTTTCAATAAAATAAAAGTCCCCACGCCCGTGTTCAACTTTTATTACGATCATATTAAATTTATTAATCTGGTGTTGTTTCCAGGTTATTAACTCTTGCTTATCAATTTGAAGGTGTTGACAATTTGAAGGTGTTGACAGTTTAAGAGGTTTCTCGAAATTAGATGCACTGTCTTGTGGCATCACCTATTAAAAGCATTTTCCTAACACATCGTGTCAGCACCTACTCAAACTTCTGAAGTAATCATGGACAATTAAGGAATTGACATTTTTCTGCGTACATGTATTGTTACATGTTTGTTTAATACTCACCATAGTACTATCATCGTTATGTGCGGTCAGATTAGCAAAAACCAAACACTTCACACATTTTCCCAGTCAGTTAAACCCTTTATGAATAATCAAGATTCTACGTTGTCAAAATTCAGAATCGACTTTAACAAATAAATAAATATGTGCGGTAAATCAATACCCGGTAGTCGTCGTTAGGAAGAAAACATAATATTCTATTCTATTCTATTCACATTAAACCCGTCTACGTAAAACGGAAACCACAGCCTCGTTATCATTTCACTTTGCCGATTGATGTAAACAATGATATTTTTCAACATTTCAATGGTATTTTCTCATCAATAATCAATATAAAACATGGTAAAGTTTGATTTTATTATTTTTATTGATAATAAGCATATAGCATACAACGCATTTTATTGAAACAATAGAAACAAGCCAACTTTGTTCGATTCAATCTCTCTAGTAAACAGCCGGTCTTGCGACTTTTTGAAACCCACAAATTTCTTGTCTTGGCTGGAAAAAAAAGAGTAAAACATTACTTGTTGCTTAAACCGCGCACCCCAACTTCAGCCACAGAATCTGGGGTAAAAAAGTGCGCGCTATAGGCCGAGGAATACGGTATATGTTGACAAACATTTAATACACAACAACCAAATTTAAGATCAATTTCAAGTTTTAGCTCAACTGATCAGAGATCAGCAGAGCTTATGCCGTGGTGCTGCGTCCGGCGTCCGCCCTTCCGTCTGTCCGTAAACTTTTATTTGTAGTGACTACTCCTCTGAAACTACTGGATGGATATATATGAAACTTTACAGAAATGTTGCCCATGAAGTCTAGTTGATCCTAGCAAAAATTCATGTTGATGTGAAATCCAAGGTGGCCACCAAAGCTAAAAATAGATTTTTAGCTCTACTGATCAGAGATCAGCAGTCCGTCTGTCCGTCTGTCCGTCTGTCCGTAAACTTTTATTTGTAGCGACAACTCCTCTGAAACTACTGGATGGATATTCATGAAACTTTACAGAAATGTTGCCCATAAAGTCTAGTTGATCCCAGCAAAAATTCATGTTGATGTGAAATCCAAGATGGCCGCCAAAGCTAAAAATAGAGTTTTAAAATACAAGTTTGTAGCGACTACTTCTTGAAAACTATAAGTGATATTGATATGGAACTTTTTCTGAAAATTTCAGGTCGGCCGGAAATTCAAGATGGCCACCACGGCTAAAACTAAATATTCAGAAAAGAAGTTTGTAGCGACTACTTCCTGAAAACAAAATCAATCAGTAGAGCTTCAAGGTCATTGACCTCTTGTTTAAATAAATTATCTAAACCATCAAAAAGAATTTCTCTGTTTAAAGGGACACTGTAGCTTTGAGATTATAAAGCACATATACATATATAATTATATGTTAACGACATTACACAACTACAATACTGAATATTCCAATGATATCTTATTCAGATTGTACATGTATTTAAGTTGACTTTTCATTTCTCTATATCCAAAACATGTAAAGATTCTGGAAATAAATATGTTACTAAACAAATAAAAAATCTTTCTACTGATTCATTAAAAGAATAAATGGTTAAGCGATAATAATCATTAAGGAACCATATGAATAGTAAGAGTAGGGCATGTTTCCAAATTCCTGTGTATTCTTCCTCTCTCTGGGGTGGTTCTAAATATTTTTATTTATGGACAGTGTCCCTTTAATACAGATAAGTGGGAAACATTCATAATTGTTTACCATATTACTTCTAATACAAGCTTTAAATGGCTGTATAACTCTGCCGAAATGAAAGTCAGAGTTATTGGTCATGGATAACGACGTTCCATGTGGTACGATGAAGATGTGTTAAGGAAAACTATGAATGCTAACCTACTGAATGCTGACAACAGTGTTTGACCACGTTAACAGTTACTATAAACCCTCAATTTTGTCAAGATGAAGATTGCTTGAAACATGTATGATGGACATGTCACTTTAGGCGAGACACCATGTTTTATATCTTGTTTTATAAAAATGGCTTCAATATAATATAGAAAAACACATACAATTCAATGTTTAAAAAAATAAAATGTAAAGACTACAGCTTTATACAGATTTTATTATCTGAAAGTCAAATATTATAATAATATGTATATATAATCAGTTTTATATGTTTGTTTGTAAGGCGTGCGGTGGGATGGTCCTCCCCGACCCACAACAGGCCAAATTACGGGGAGAATAAATGGGTCACCATACTGGTGTCCATTGTCTGTTTGTACATACGTCTTGTCCTTTACAATCTTCAAAATTTCACACAATCATAGATGGAGCTTAACTCAAAAACTGGTACATACTGGTTTCTCTTGACTGATATGTTTCAAATAGAATACTGCTGGGGGATACACGGCCATATAAGATGAGGATACATTTCAGGCAGCATCCACCAGTTATATAGATTTTCTTGTTTATTAAAGCCATTACTCAGATACCAAAAGACATACAGCTTTTAAACTTCATAACACTTAGTCCATAATAAATTAATTACTAGATTATCATCCACGCCCACCCCTTTTTTTTAAGCCGCCCTGGCAATTTTTATTTCGTCAAAAAAACACGAAAAAACTCTTTAACACTGATTTTCCAAACAGCTTTCCACATTTTACAGCTGTTTCGAGAGCTGCATTTTAAACCCGTCAGCTGAAACCCTTAAACGTAATAACCAGTGTTGAGGTACAAATTTCTTCTCAAAACGATGCAAAATTGGCAAATTAATGGGGGAAAAAATGGTGTTTGTTATCATTAAAGCGGTCAAGGGTGTTGCAATTATGTAAGACTGGTTTGGTTATTATATTGAGGAGCATATTACATTGTTACTAGACGTTTATAATAATTTCCTATGTGGAAAATTAGATAATCTCACGTTGCAGACGATGTCACTGCACAGCACGTCTTCAGTTATGAAGACCGTGTTGAAACTTAATACAACAACCCTGTTTGCAAATTGTGTATCTTGTATAAAAAAAATGTACCAAAGAGAGGTCTTGTCACAAACAAATTTTGTGTGATTTAAAAATTCCAGTAGCCTATTATGTGTTGCAGTTGAAATATTTTGTATTATTTAAACAAGAAATATTTCTTAACATCTGTAAATGTTTAAATTTTTAAATTAATATAAAATTATGCCTGAAAGTATAAAAAAATCTAGTAGTATGTGTTAACCATGTGCTGATGCAATATTACATTTGCCTTACATCTACATTCCAACAGTAGTTCCTACAAAGAATGAAATTGACCTACTTTTCATGCTCTGTTAATTTAGTTGATTTCTTGCACCCTAATAGCTATACAGCTTTCACACCGTCATTAACACTAATATCAACATGACAGAAACATGTTTCTACTAAAAGAAGGTCAGCGAGAATGTTTCATTCAATATTAACTAACTTTAATGTGTCACTTTTTCGAAGAAAAATGCGATACATAGGGATCACTTTGTCATCCGTCAGTCCGTTGTCACAGAAACTTGACGTTCGCTATAACTTTCTCATTTCTTGATATTTCTTCATCAAACTTTCAATATATACTCATCATGACAATGTCGATATGACCATACTAAAATATGAAGGTCGAGGTCACACTGAAGGTCATTATATGGGTTAAATATTCATTATCAGGGTCCAAAAATCTTGTTATACTGTCAAAGCGCTGACAGGCAACACACGTGTTCCGCGGAACACACGTCTAGTTTATAACTGGAAAAGTTTGAAACCTGTTATATCCAATAAGAATAAACAGAGTTACGACCCTTAAATTATTATATAAAAAATGCTATATTTTACCTTGTAAACACATTAAAGCCTTCATATTTCATACTTGAGCATCTCCTTGGGCGAGATGTTGCATTTTAAACCTTCTTGCCTCACAACGCTGTGGGTTTGAATCCGACTGGTAGCTCAATTTGTAAGTGAGGAAGTGTCGATTCTTAAGAACACCATACAAACAAACATTATATTTCTTACAGTCTTTACTAAACTTGGTCAAAGCTTGTTTAAAATTGAAAATCAGTTAAATCGAACAAAAAGTTAGAGAATTTGAGTCAGTTAACATGAAAACTTAACAAACAGCTTCTGATTTTTAGCAATAATATTTTGAAGGCTTGTTTCAGTGCAACATCGAAAATTGCAACCATTACCATACATAGTCAAAACCTTAAAAAAATCTTCTTTATTTGATTTCTACAGTTGTTCTTTATAAATGATCGGCAAACCCTAGACTATCAAAAATATAAAAGTAAAGTTCCTGGCGTCAAAAATGGTTGCACACTGGGGATCCAAAGTTTGGTTATTAGACATCTCACATGTTGTACATAGAAGATTTATACAGGGAAATCTTACATGTCAACGTCAGGAGAAATAACTCCCCCAAAAAGATATGTTTTTTCTCTGTTGTTGCTGTACAGATGATGCCTGGTTATTTCTCGTCAGACTGACAGATTGAATATGTGTATATAGCCAAGTAGAAGGGCCTCTTGTTTGTTATGTTCTTAAAAATACTATGTTAATTTCACAGCTGTTGGTTCCACTACATGTACACTACGTCCAGCATGTACACCCAATGACTATTATCATCTGCTGAAACCATGTGCGGAAGGAAAGGTGAGTGTGCTAGATTACAAATTGTAGATAACCTGTATGATGTGGAGCTAAAAACTCTTGATTTGTTATGCCCCTCGAAGGGTAGCATATAGTAGTCGCACCGTCCGTCAGTCAGTCAGTACGTTTGTCCATACCATCATGTCCAGTAAATAACTCTGACATTCAAGGACGGATTTTCAAATAACTGGGCACAAGTGCTCACCGCAACAAGATGACGTGTCACGCGCAAAATCCAGGTCCTTGGCTCCAAGGTCAAGTTCACACTTAGAGGTCAAAGGTCAAAAAGAAGTGCTTTCGTGTCCATATTTTGCGTCCGGTAAGTAACTCTGACATTCATGGACGGATTTTCAGATAACTTGGCACAAGTGTTCACGACAACAAGACAATGTGTCGCGCGCAAAATCCAGGTATGTGGCTCTAAGGTCAAGGTCACACTTAGAGGTCAAAGGTAAAAAAGAAGTACTTTTGTGTCCAGTAAATAACATGTCGCCAGTTGTCAATCATTTATCCGGTTCAACCAATCAAACCAGAACGATACCTCCGACAAACAGCAGCACGTGTATAAAGCACGTGCAACTATGTTATATAAACTATTGTCAATATACTCCGACATCAACAATAGGGCGGAGATATCTAAGTACTGGCATGTCCGACATGTCATTTCTGACATTCATGGACAGATTTTCAAATGACTTGGCACAAGTGTTCACGACAACAAGACAATGTGTCACACGCAAAATCTAGGTCCCTGGCTCCAAGGTCAAGAACACACTTAGAGGTCAAAGGTAAAAAAGAAGTGCTTTCGTGTCCATATTTTGTGTCCGGTAAATAACTCTGACATTCATGGACGGATTTTCAAATAACTTTGCAAAAGTGTTCACCACAACAAGACGAAGTGCGTAAAATCCAGGTCCATGGCTCCAAGGTCAAGGTCACTTAGAGGTCAAAGGTCAAAAAGAAGTGCTTTCATGTCCATATTTCGTGTCCGGTAAATAACTCTGACATTCATGGACGGATTTTCAGATAACTTGGCACAAGTGTTCACGACAACAAGACAATGTGTCGCGCGCAAAATCCAGGTATGTGGCTCTAAGGTCAAGGTCACACTTAGAGGTCAAAGGTAAAAAAGAAGTACTTTTGTGTCCAGTAAATAACATGTCGCCAGTTGTCAATCATTTATCCGGTTCAACCAATCAAACCAGAACGATACCTCCGACAAACAGCAGCACGTGTATAAAGCACGTGCAACTATGTTATATAAACTATTGTCAATATACTCCGACATCAACAATAGGGCGGAGATATCTAAGTACTGGCATGTCCGACATGTCATTTCTGACATTCATGGACAGATTTTCAAATGACTTGGCACAAGTGTTCACGACAACAAGACAATGTGTCACACGCAAAATCTAGGTCCCTGGCTCCAAGGTCAAGAACACACTTAGAGGTCAAAGGTAAAAAAGAAGTGCTTTCGTGTCCATATTTTGTGTCCGGTAAATAACTCTGACATTCATGGACGGATTTTCAAATAACTTTGCAAAAGTGTTCACCACAACAAGACGAAGTGCGTAAAATCCAGGTCCATGGCTCCAAGGTCAAGGTCACTTAGAGGTCAAAGGTCAAAAAGAAGTGCTTTCATGTCCATATTTCGTGTCCGGTAAATAACTCTGACATTCATGGACGGATTTTCAAATGACTTGGCACAAGTGTTCACCACAACAAGACGATGAGTCGTGCGCAAAATCCAGGTCTGTGGCTCCAAGGTCAAGGTCACACCTAGAGGTCAGAAGATGCTTTATGACTCTGAATTTGAATAAGTCATATTAATTGTGTCCGGTGTTTAACTTTGTCATCCGTTGAGGGATTTTCATATATTACCTGGCAGAAATTGTCAACATAAGAAGATGACGTGTCGCGCGCAAAATCCATTGTAAATTGTGGAAATACAGACAAACACTAATGGTACAGTCCAAGCGCGCGTGACGTCATGAACGTTCTATATTTTAAACCCTGTAGTCCTTGAAAATTCAGGGTTTTCAGTCGGTAGCCGACACTTGACTGATTACTCTATTGGCGCATAAACAATCATAAACAATCATAACAAATTCGCCAAACATCGGTTGTTTGGCGAATTCGAATTCATGACCGATGTTGTCTAAAAAAATCTTGGGGAAACCCTGGTTTCAAGTTCAAATCGGTCGTCTCTGAGGGTAAGTAACATAAACCGGTTGAAAACAACAGATATAAAAAACAGACTTAACATCCTTCGAAGAAAAATGCGATACATAGGGATCACTCTGTCGTCTGTCAGTTCGTCAGTCAGTCCGTCTGTCCGTCAGGCCATCCTTAAAAATATATTTGTTTGCTGTTTCCCGACCCAGGATTTTATAAGTGGGTAGGTAGGTAGGTGATTTTTTTGTTGTTGCCAAAGACAGTAAAAAAACGTAAGAAATTAAAGAAAAATGTACTAAAAACAGTAAAAAAAAAATATTGTTAAAGAATTGCTATAAAAAGTTTTGGGTACGGCCCTTTTTGGTGGGTATGTAGGGAAACAGCAAACCAACAATTTTTTATGGTCGGCCCCACGAAAACTTAACGTTAGCTATATCTTTCTCATTTCTTGATATTTCTTCATCAAACTTTCAATATTTACTCATCTTGACAATATCGACATGACCATACTAAAATATGAAGTTCAAGGTCACATTGATGGTCATTATATTGGTTAAATACTCAGTTTTTTCTTCACGAAAACTTAACGTTGGCTATAACCTTCTCATTTCGTGATATTTCTTCATCAAACTTTCAATATAATTATACTCATCATGACAACACCGACATGACCATACTAAAATATAAAGGTCAAGGTAACACTGAAGGTCGTTATGTGGGTTAAATACTCATTTTAGCTTACGGGATGACGATCGTCCGTCCGTGTCTCGTCCGTCCGTCCGTCGGTCGTCCGTTAACTTTTGCCTTGTGAACACTCATCATGCCTTCATTATTAATCGGATCTTTACGAAACTTTGCCAGTGTCTTTATATCAATGAAAGCTCAATCAAGTTCGAAAACCAGCCAGATCGGATTAATTTCACTGGAGTTATGGCCCTTGTTTTCCTGAAAAATGCCATATTAAGCCTTGTGAACGCTCTAGCACCTTCATTTATTATTTGATCTTTACCAAACTTGCACAGATTGTTAATATCAATGAAAGCTTGGACGAGTTCGAAAACTAGCCAAATCGGATCAGTAACACCGGAGTTATGGCCCTTGTTTTTTCTGGAAAATGCTATTTTCTGCCTTGTGAACGCTCTAGCACCTTCATTTATTAATTATTATGGCCCTTGTTTCTGCTAAAATATGCCATTTTCTTCCTTGTGAACACTAGCACCTTCATTTATTGTTTAATCTTTACCAAACTTGCACAGATTGTTAATATCAATGAAAGCTCGGGCAAGTTTGAAAACCAGCCAAATCAGATCAGTTACACCTGAGTTACGCCCTTGTTAGCTCTACTGGCCAAAGGCCATCAGAGCTTATGGGATGGCGAGTTGTCCGTCGTCCGTCGGTCGTCTGTCCGCCGTCCGTGTGTCTGTTAACTTTTGCCTTGTGAACACTCTAGGGCCTTCATTATTAATTGAATCGACGAAACTTTGCCAGTGTCTTTATATCAATAAAAGCTCGGACAAGTTCGAAAACCAGCCGTTCGGATAAATTTCACCAGAGTTATGGCCCTTGTTTTGCTGAAAAATGCCATATTAGGCCTTGTGAACACTCTAGCACCTTCATTTATTATTTGATCTTTACCAAACTTGCACAGATTGTTAATATCAATAAAAGCCCGGACAAGTTCCAAAACCAGCCAAATCGGATCAGTAACACCGGAGTTATGGCCCTTGTTTTTTTCTGAAAATTGCTATTTTCTGCCTTGTGAACGCTCTAGCGCCTTCATTCATTATTTGATCTTTACCAAACTTGCAGAGATTGTTAATACCAATGATAGCTTGGACAAGTTAAAAAATCAGCTAAATTGAGTCGGTAACACCAGAGTTATGGCCCTTGTTTTTTCTGGTAAATGCCATTTTCGGCCTTGTGAACACTCTAGCACATTCATTTATTATTTGATCTTTACCAAACTTGCACAGATTGTTAATATCACTGAAAACTCAAACAATTTCGAAAACCAGCTAAATCGGATCAGTATCACCGGAGTTATGACCCTTTTTTCTGCCTTGTGAACACTCTAGGGCCTTCAATATTAATCGGACCTTTACTTAACTTTGCCAGTGTCTTTATATCAATGAAAGCTCGAACAAGTTCAAAAACCGGCAAGATTGAAATAATTTCATCGGAGTTAATGGCCCTTGTGTTGCTGAGAAATGCCATATTAAGCCTTGTGAACACTGTAGCACCTGTATTTACTATTTGATCTTTACCAAACTTCCACAGATTGTTAATATCAATGAAAGCTGGGACAAGTTCGAAAACCAGCTAGATTGGACCATTAACAGCGGATGTTATGGCCCTTGATTTAGTTAAAACTATTATATTTTGCCTAGTTAAGACGATAGGGCCTTCATCTTTCATCCAATCTTTACCAAACTTTACCAGATTGTTTATATAAATGAAAGCTCGGACAAGTTCGAAAACCAGCTAGATCGGAACATTAACAGCGGAGTTACGGCCCTTGATTTAGTTAAAAATGCTATATTTTAGGGCCTTCATATTTCATCTGATATTTACAAAACTTTACCTGATTGTTTATATCAATGACAGCTTAGACAGTTTCGAAAACCAGCCAGATCGGACCAGTAACAGATGAGTTATGGCCCTTGATTTAGTTAAAAATGATATATTTTGCCTCGTTAATTCGATAGGGCCTTCATCTTTCATCTGATCTTTACAGAACTTTACCTGATTGTTTATATCAATGACAGCTCAGACAATTTCAAACAAAAGCCGGCCAGATCGGACCAGTAACAGATGAGTTATGGCCCTTGATTTAGTTAAAAATGATATATTTTGCCTCGTTAAGATGATAGGGCCTTCATTTTTCATGCGATCTTTATGAAACTTTACTAGATTGTTAATATCAATGAACGCTCGATCAAGTTCGAAAACCGTACAGATCGGACCAGTAACTGGAGTTATGGCCCTTGAATTAGTTAAAATCCTATATTTTGCCGCGTTAAGACGATCTTTAAGAAACTTTACCAGATTGTTAATATCAATGAAAGCTTGGACAAGTTCGAAAACCATCGAGATTGGACCATTTACATCGGAGTCATTGCCCTTGATTTTCTGAAATATGCTATATTTTGGCCTCTTATACATAAACTTTATCTTGAGCCAGTAGAGCGTCCACAGGCCTACGTGGGCCTCTTGTTTTTTTCTGTAAAATGCCATTTTCTGCCTTGTGAACACTTTAGCACCTTCATTTATTATTTGATCTTAACCAACCTGGCATAGATTGTTAATATCAATGAAAGCTTGGACATGTTCGAAAACCAGCCAAATCTGATCAGTAACACCGGAGCCCTTTTTTCCCCTGAAAAATGCCATTTTTGCCTTGAGAACACTCTAGCACCTTCATTTATTATTTGATCTTAACCAAACTTGCACAGACTATTAATATCAATGTGTGAAGAAAACGTGGGTGTTTTGCGATGTCGCGCTGTCAAATTCGTTCTAGTTCATGAATTCTTTAAAACTGAATTAATTACAGGCATCCATCTGCATAGGTTCATTGCCTTTTTTGAAAAACTATTTATTACTTCTTTGGTTATTTTCCGTTATGTTTATTGTTTTTGAAGGTAAAATATGCACACAAATTAAAACGCAAATAAGTATGTTTGAGCTTTAATAAAACTAAGCTGAAAGTATCTAACCTAAATCTGTATATCCTTCAGACAAGAACCATCTATGAATGGATTTTACCGATGATCTGTAACAAAGACCTGTCTGGCTCTGTAAAGCTTCCAAATGATACAAGTCTAGTAGACTGTCACCCCTGTAATCCCGGCATGTACCTAAATGAGAATCAGACCTGCACTTACTGCCAGCCCGATTACATGTCTGATGGGACAAAGTGCCAAAAGTGTGGGGCATCCACTTCCCCAGACTACAGATACGTCTTTGAGAACTGGAACAGCATTCCTGATGACATTACAACAACATGTGTGTCATTTTCTGGTAGGTAGCCTTCAGAAGTTTATGCTTACAGTTTAATAGAGGTTTGCTAGCTAGTTCAAATTTAATATTGCTTTTATGAAGCAAGTTTGGCTTAAAAAGCTGCTTAAAAACAAATTTTATTATAAAGAGTTCAGGAAATTTATTCAAAAAGAGTAAAAAATCAGTATAAGATATACCAGTCTTTGTTATTCTCTTTTTAGCTCTACAGGTCAAGGTCCAGCAGGGCTTACGTGATAGCATTGTTAGCAGCACTTTCAAATCGCTGGACTAATTTTGCTGAAATTCAATAAGGATGCTTCTGTAATGAGGAGTACCTTACAGAAAATTAGGTCGGAGATTGCACATGTTTTGCATAGACTTTTATATGGAAAAGCTTTTTGTTGCTTTTAGCTCTACTGATCAAAGATCAGCAGAGCTTATGCCGTGGTGCGGTGTCCATTGTCCGTCTGTCCGTAAACTTCTTTTTGTAGCGACTACAGGCATATAGACGCACAGGTCTGTGATGGCTGTCTTCAGACTTTGAAAGCATGAGCCTACGGTGGAAGGCAACGGGCAAAATCCATCAGCCTATGATGGCAGACAAGGGGCATGAGATACATCAGCATATGATGGCAGGCAATGGGCACGATATGCTTAAGCTATTGACAGCATGAGCCTAAAATGGCAGGCAACGGGCGTAAGATGCATCAGCCTAGGATGGCAGGCTTCGGACGTGGATAGCATAAGCCTACGGTGGCAGGCAACAGACATGAGATGCATAAGCCTACGATGGCAGGCTTCGGACATTGACAGCAGGAGCCTACAATGGCAGGCAACAGGCTTAAGATGCATCAGCCTACGATGGCAGGCAAGAATCATGAGATACAGAGGCCTACGATGGCAGGCAACAGGCATGATATGTATAAGCCTACGTTGGCAGGCTTTGGACTTTGATAGCATGAGCCTATGATGGCAGGCAATGGGCATAAAATGCATTAGCCTACAATGACAGACAACAGGCATGAGATGCAAAAACCTATGATGGCAGGCTTGGGACGCTGACAGCATGAGCCTACGAAGGCAGGCAACAGGTGTAAGATGCATTAGCCTATGATGGCAGGCAACAGGCATGAGATGCAAAAACATACGGTGGCAGGCTTCGGATGCTGACAGCATAAGCCTATGATGCAGGCAACAGACATGAGATGCATAAGCCTACGATAGCGGGCTTTGGACGTCGACAGCATGTGCTGACGATGGCAGGCAATGGGCGTAAGATACATCAGCCTACGATAGCAGGCAATGGGCATGAGATGCATAAGCCTACGGTGGCAGGCTAGTGCAAAGTTCAATCAATGCAACATGGCAAGTGCAGTAGTTCTACTGACTTGTCATGAAATGATACTATATAAAGAACTGACATCGACAAATGAGCGTCCTTGTTTTTTGGTCAGTATGAATGTATCTGGTGTAACAATCAGAAGACCATCTACCCAGAGTTTTAATTAAGTGATCTTCCATTCTGAGTTTGGCACAAGTCGAAGCGGCACCTATGCTTAGGCTGTGCCCATTGAATTTCTCATCATCTAGACCAAGTTGTTGTACAACAAACTTGAAGACTGATGAACAGTTTCTTGGTGAGAGGTAGACCATCGTTCGAAACAAAAAGGGCCAATGTTTGGATGGACATATTTTTTGCCTTACGAAGGCTTAAATAATCACAAAGAGCTGATACTGGGCAAACTATGTTAATGGTTGCATGAATGTATATGTCTATCCCTTCTCGGAAAGGGTCGGTTTTTGATTATTTTTTTTAATGTTAATGCAACTTTGTCATGAGTAACTTTCATGTCACTTAAGCACAAGTTTGTTTCTGCCGAAAATTTATCTGTTATGATAAATTCTCAACATCTGAGAAAACCGAAGAAGGCTACGATACAACATGCTTTCATCATAGCATCATCATAGAAACCAAAACGTCCTTTCTCTATGTAATGCATTATCTTAGACAATATGTGAGTATCAGTTGGTAGACGGTTTGACTTCTGTGATGGCTGATTCCTTTTTACGGAATTAAGGAAGTTGTATACTCAAACATTAGTAACACTGGAATCGAGAGGTGTTGAAATTCCATAACGAATGTAGTGATATCTGATGCCACAGAGGTATATTTTAAGGGTAGAAATCTAATATGAAGAACTGTGTGTAGGTAAGCGATAAATTTGATCAAAATCTCCTCACAGATTGGTGGAGTTAAAGAATCTGCATCTTGAACACCAGATAACTTTAGAAATTTCTTATATTGATTAATACCAGTTTTTACTGCCATGGTATTATTACTCTAAGAGGAGTTCCACATGGAATTTACTGTTGTGTCGAGGTCCAGAAGACATCCGCCACATGGGCACAAGTCTGGTTGAATGTTCGCTTCCGACGCTGCATCGCGGAATCGGTTCATCTGAAATGAGATAAAGCATCCGCTATTATATTAGATTTACCCGGAATGTGTTTGGCCTTAAACATAAAGTTCTGGCTTGCAGCTAACCATGTAATTTTTTTTCTCATAAGTTTCATGATGTTTAAGCATTTGGATCGACCTTTGTTCAGAATGTTAACTGTCGTTTCATTATCACAAATAAAGATAATCTGCTTACACCTCCAATGCTCACTCCATAAAACAGAGGCAGCAACAATGGGATACAATTCCCTGAATGCCATTGAAGCTTCTTGTGCAATAATGTCTGGCCATGTTTCACAGAACCAACAGTTTTGAAAGAACGCTGAGAAACCTAAAGTTGAGCTTGCATCAGTGTACAGTTTCATGTCTTCCGATGTTAAATATCTATCCTCATAAAAACTGATACGCCCTTCCATTTTACAAGGAACTGAAGCCACATTTGAAGAACTTCTTAGCGTTCTTTATTAAGATGTATATAGTGATGTAGCTCTTTCACTGATGTTGATATGTTTATGAGATATGATACGTAACTTCTACCTGGAACAATGACCCGTGATGCAAAATTGAAATGACCTAATATTTGTAAAAGTTCCCTCTTTGTACAAGATTTTTTGGCCAAAAGCCAATGAATGAATTCAGTAATTCTCTCGATTTTGTCCCAGGGAAGCCTAGCTTCTTGGTTTTCTGAATCAAGTATGACTGCAAGATACTCTGACACTGTCGTAGGGCCAACTGTTTTTGGTTGGGAAATAGGCACTCTTAATTTGTTAAAAATTAATGTAAGAAGTGCCATAGTATGATCTCCATCAGAATCCGACCTTTGTACAGTCAATAATCATCTAGTAAGTGAAATACAGTGGGAATATTGTACTTATGGGTAGCTAACCAACATATTGCTTGTGAAAGGTTATCGAATATTTTCGGTGAAGATCTGCATCCAAATACTAGACATAGTATGAATGCCTCCATTTGACCATGAAATATGGCATTTCATCAGGTTTAATTGGTAAAAGTTTGAAAGCATTGCTGATATCGGTTTTGCACATAATAGCCCCTTGTCCATTCTCTTTGTCAGCTTTAATGGCATCATCAATTTTTACATAGCTCAAGCTACACATCTCTTTGTCTATAAGGCTATTTATGCTGCTGTGCATATTGCTGTCATGTGGTGAAGATGGATCAACGATAAGTCTCTTCTTTTTTGAGTATTTTCCTTCTGCTGTACCTATGGGTGATACTCGAAAATAATTAAATGGGGGTTCTTCGAAGGGTCCTTGCAAAAAATATTTTGTAACTCGCTAAGTAAAAAGTTTGTCAACCTGGTTGGCTCGAAGCTTATAACAGATTTTTCCATAGTTTATTAACTGAAAGCTTCAGGTCAGTCATGGTATTGAACCCGTTTTGCAATCCATCACAAAGATAAGACACAAATGATTGGTCAGGATGGTCACATAATTCAGTTCTTAACATGCAGGGTCTGCTCTGGGCACCGCCAATGGAGCCAAATGAGAAGTAATTATCAAAATGGCTCTTAACATTTAGCATTTGGCGAAAATGACTAGGGCAAAAAATACATAGATCTATGTGGTTTTTTTTCAGTCACCAAACACAAAAATTAAACAAGAGACCATTTAATTATACACATCCTTTTATTACCCTTGACACAAAATGTGCAATTAACAAAATGAACAATAAACCAATTAACACATGTCTATGCCCACCATTGAGATTAGTGTGACATGTGTTTGGCTTCAGGGCAGGAAGTCATTAATATGTATTACTGGTAATCTAATGGCTTGGCATGTTTTGAATTGTTCAATATAATTTTATGAAGAATTCGATTGGATATTTACATCTGACATGTGCTTGTTCACATTCACTTGCTTCTAAATTGAATTCAGATAATTAAGAAAGCAAACTTTCACTTACCCCGCTAAACAATGAGTTCATATCAGATAAATAGGAATTTTGAAATTAGCACATATCCAGCTGTGTTAATCTTTTTACAATGAAAGATGCTAGTATTTGATTTATTCCATTCAATTTGTCTCCTTAATTTTTGTCTCGCCTTTTCGAAGAACAAAAGAGACATAGGTGTTGCTTTTTCGGTGGCAGCAGCGGCGGCGGCGGCGGCGTCAACATTCAAGTTTTGCGTTTAGGTCATTTTCTCACAAACTGTATGCACTAGACCTTTCAAACTTTGCTTATAGTTGTATCTTGGGTGGTACATCGCAACGTGACACAGCAAATGTGGAAGTGACCTTGACCCTTCAAGCAAAGGGAAGATAACTTAATAATTTTTAGGTTCAACTTTTGCGTTTAAGTCACTTTTTCACAAACTGTATGTACTAGACCTTTCAAACTTTGTTTATAGTTGTAGCTTCGGTGGTACATCGCAACGTGCCAAAGCAAATGTGGAAGTGACCTTGACCCTCCAAGCAAAGGGCAGGTAACTTAATAATTTTTAGGTTCAACTTTTGCTTTTAGGTCACCTTTTCACAAACAGTATGCTCTAGACCTTTAAAACTTTGCTTATACCAGTAGTTGTATCTTGAGTGGTACATCGCAACGTGACAAAGCAAATGTGGATATGACCTTGACCCTCCAAGCAAAGGGCAGATAACCTTCTAATTTTTACCTTCAACTGGCATTTAGGTCACTTTTTCACAAACTGTAGGCACTAAGACCTTTCAAACTTTGCTTATAGTTGTATCTTGAGTGGTACATTGCAACATGACAAAGCAAATGTGGATGTGACCTTCACCATCCAAGCAAAGGGCAGATAACTTTAATTGTTACATTTACATCACTTTCTCATAAACTAATTATGCACTAGATATTTTAAACCTAATTTATAGCCTAATCTTTGGAAGAAAACATATTGTATTTTGACATAGTTGTGTCTTGGGTAGTGCATCTTTTTGGATGCATGGATTTCATCTATGACCCTGACCTACTTTTTGGAGCTGATGATTTTAGCTCTACTGGCCATGGGCCTTCATTTTTTCATCCGATATTTACCAAACTTTTACAGATTGTTAATATCAATGAAAGCTCGCACAAGTTCGAAAACTAGCCAGATCGGACCAGTAACAGCGGATTTATGGCCCTTGATTTAGTTAAAAATGCTATATTTTGCCTCTTTAATACGATAGGGCTTTTATTTTTCATCTGATTTTTACCAAACTTCACCAGATGTTTTGCCTTTTTTTTTATATTATTAGTGTTGTTTTTTTGTATACATTTTTTTTTAATATATATATATCAATTTTTTTTTTTTTTTTTTTTGATTATTTGATTATTATTGTTTTTTATTAATTTTTGTTTTATTTCATTACTCTATTTTTAGCTCTACTGATCAGAGATCAGCAGAGCTTATGCCGTGGTCCGTCGTCCGTCCGTCCGTCCGTCTGTCCGTCTGTCCGTTAACTTTTATTTGTAGCGACTACTCCTCTGAAACTACTGGATGGATATTCATAAAACTTTACAGAAATGTTGCCCATGAAGTCTAGTTGATCCTAGCAAAAATTCATGTTGATGTGAAATCCAAGATGGCCGCCAAAGCTAAAAATAGATTTTTTAAATTCAAGTTTGTAGCGACTACTTCTTGAAAACTATAAGTGATATTGATATGGGACTTTTTCTAAAATGATCAGCATGACATGATGTTGATCCTTGTCGAAAATCGTTTTGATTTGACGTTAAACATGGCTGCCAGCGGCCATCTTTGTTTACATAGAGTTATATAATGAAAACTTGTAGCGACTACTCCTCTGAAACTACTTGACGGATTTTCATGAAACTTCACAGGAATGTTGCTCTTAATGTCTAAATGATCCTAGCAAAATTTCAGGTCGGCCGGAAATTCAAGATGGCCGCCACGGCTAAAAATAAATTTTCAAAATACAAGTTTGTAGCGACTACTTCTTGAAAACTATAAGTGATATTGATATGGGACTTTTTCTAAAATGATCAGCATGACATGATGTTGGTCCTTATCAAAAATCGTTTTGATTCGACGTTAAACGTGGCTGCCAGCGGCCATCTTTGTTTACATAGAGTTATATAGTAAAAACTTGTAGCGACTACTCCTCTGAAACTATTTGACGGATTGTCATGAAACTTTACAGGAATGTTGCTCTTGATGTCTAATTGATCCTAGAAAAATTTCAGGTCGGCCGGAAATTCAAGATGGCCGTCACAGCTAAAAATAGATTTGTAAAAAATAAGTTTGTACAGACTACTTCTTGAAAACTATAAGTGATATTGATATGGGACTTTTTTAAAATGATCAGCATGACATGATGTAGATCCTTGTGGAAAATTATTTTGATTCAACGTTAAACATGGCTGCCAGTGGCCATCTTTGGTTACATAGAGTTATATAGTAAAAACTTGTAGCGACTACTTCTCTGAAACTACTCGACGGATTGTCATGAAACTTTACAGGAATGTTGCTCTTGATGTCTAATTGATCCTAGCAAAATTTCAGATCTGCCAGAAATTCAAGATGGCTGTCACAGCTAAAAATAGATTTTCAAAATACAAGTTTGTAGCGACTACTTCTTGAAAACTATAAGTGATATTGATATGGGACTTTTTCTAAAATGATCAGCATGACATGATGTTGGTCCTTATCAAAAATCGTTTTGATTCGACGTTAAACGTGGCTGCCAGCGGCCATCTTTGTTTACATAGAGTTATATAGTAAAAACTTGTAGCGACTACTCCTCTGAAACTACTTGACGGATTGTCATGAAACTTTACAGGAATGTTGCTCTTGATGTCTAATTGATCCTAGAAAAATTTCAGGTCGGCCGGAAATTCAAGATGGCCGTCACAGCTAAAAATAGATTTTTAAAAAATAAGTTTGTAGCGACTACTTCTTGAAAACTATAAGTGATATTGATATGGGACTTTTTCTAAAATGATCAGCATGACATGATGTAGATCCTTGTGGAAAATTATTTTGATTCAACGTTAAACATGGCTGCCAGTGGCCATCTTTGGTTACATAGAGTTATATAGTAAAAACTTGGAGCGACTACTCCTCTGAAACTACTTGGCGGATTGTCATGAAACCTCACAGGAATGTTGCTCTTGATGTCTAATTGATTCTAGAAAAATTTCAGGTCGGCCGGAAATTCAAGATGGCCGTCACAGCTAAAAATAGATTTGTAAAAAATAAGTTTGTACAGACTACTTCTTGAAAACTATAAGTGATATTGATATGGGACTTTTTCTAAAATGATCAGCATGACATGATGTAGATCCTTGTGGAAAATTATTTTGATTCGATGTTAAACATGGCTGCCAGTGGCCATCTTTGGTTACATAGAGTTATATAGTAAAAACTTGTAGCGACTACTTCTCTGAAACTACTTGACGGATGTTCATGAAACTTCACAGGAATGTTGCTCTTGATGTCTAGTTGATCCTAGAAAAATTTCAGGTCGGCCGGAAATTCAAGATGGCCGCCACAGCTAAAAATAGATTTAAAATAAATAAGTTTGTAGCGACTACTTCTTCAAAACAATAAGAGATATTGATATGGGACTTTTTCTAAAATGATCAGTATGACATGATGTTGGTCCTTGTGGAAAATTATTTTGATTCAACGTTAAACATGGCTGCCAGTGGCCATCTTTGGTTACATAGAGTTATATAATGAAAACATGTAGCGACTACTTCTCTGAAACTACTTGACAGACTTTCATGAAACTTCACAGGAATGTTGCTCTTAATGTCTTATTGATCTTAGCAAAATTTCAGGTCTGCCGGAACTTCAAGATGGCCGCCACGGTTAAAAATAGATTTTCAAAAAACAAGTCTGTAGCGACTACTTCCTGAAATCAAAATCAATCAGTAGAGCTTCAAGGTCATTGACCTCTTGTTTTTTTTTTGTGTTAACGCTGTGTTAGCAGGATGCATATGATTTCTAGTTGTGCCTATTGCGTTTCTTTTCCGGTTCATTGATTTTTGATGGAGTTACGGCCCCTTGACATTTTTAGCTCGACTGATAAGAGATCAGCAGAGCTTATGCCTCGGTGCTTTACAGAAATGTTGCCCATGAAGTCTAGTTGATTCTAGCAAAAATTCATGTTGATGTGAAATCCAAGATGGCCGCCAAAGCTAAAAATAGATTTTTGAAATACAAGTTTGTAGCGACTACTTCTTGAAAACTCTAAGTGATATTGATATGGGACTTTTTCTAAAATGATCAGCATGACATGATGTTGGTCCTTGTCGAAAATCGTTTTGATTCGGCGTTAAACATGCCATCTTCGTTTACATAGAGTTATATAATGAAAACTTGTAGCGACTACTCCTCTGAAACTACTTGACGGATTTTCATGAAACTTCACAGGAATGTTGCTCTTGATGTCTAATTGATCCTACCAAAATTTCAGATCGGCCGGAAATTCAAGATGGCCGCAACAGCTAAAGATAGATTTTTAAAAAATAAGATTGTAGCGACTACTTCTTAAAAACTATAAGTGATATTGATATGGGACTTTTTCTAAAATGATTAGCATGACATGATGTTGATCCTAGTCGAACATTATTTTGATTCGACGTTTAACATGGCTGCCAGTGGCCATCTTTGTTTACCTAGAGTTATATAGTAAAAATTTGTAGGACTACGCCTCTGAAACGACTTGACAGATGTTCATGAAACTTCATAGGAATGTTGCTCTTGATGTCTAGTTGATCCTAGAAAATTTTCAGGCTTGCCGGAAATTCAAGATGGCCACCATGGATAAAAATAGATTTAAAATAAATAAATTTTTAGCTACTACTTCTTGAAAACTGTAAGTGATATTGATATGGGACATTTTCTAAAATGATCAGCATGACATGATGTTGAACCTTGTCGACATTTATTTCGATGCGACTTTACATCTTTGTTTACATAGATTTATATAGTAAAAACTTTTAGCGACTACTGCTCTGAAACTACTTGACGAAATTTTATGAAACTTCACAGGAATGTTGCTCTTGATGATTAATTGATCCCAGATTTTTTTTAGGTCGGCTGGAAATTCAAGATGGCTGCCATGGCTAAAAATAGATTTTTCAAAATACAATTTTGTAGCGACGACTTCTTGAAAACTATAAATTATATTGATTATGGATTTTTTCTAAAATGATCAGTATGACATGATGTTGATCCTTGTCAAAAATTATTTTGAATTGAAGTTAAACATGGCCGCCAGCAGCCATCTTTGTTTGCATAGAATTATATAATGAAAACTTTTAGTGACTACTCTTCTGATACTACTTGACGGATTTTCATGAAACTTCACAGGAATGCTGATCTAACTATCAAAAATCTATCAGTAGAGCTTCAAGGTCATTGACCTCTGGTTTTTTTTTTTTTCATTTTTTAGCTCTACTGATCAGAGATCAGCAGAGCTTATGCCGTGGTGCGGCATCCGTCGTCCGTCTGTCCGTAAACTTTTATTTGTAGCGACAACTCCTCTGAAACTACTGGATGGATATTCATGAAACTTTACAGAAATGTTGCCCATAAAGTCTAGTTGATCCTAGCAAAAATTCATGTTGATGTGAAATCCAAGATGGCCGCCAAAGCTAAAAATAGAGTTTTAAAATACAAGTTTGTAGCGACTACTTCTTGAAAACTATAAGTGATATTGATATGGGACTTTTTCTAAAATGATCAGCATGACATATTGTTGATCCTTGTCAAAAATTGTTTTGATTCAAAGTTAAACATGGCTGCCAGCGGCCATCTTTGTTTACATAGAGTTATATAGTAAAAACTTGTAGCGACTACTCCTTTGAAACTACTTGATGGATTGTCATGAAACTTTACAGGAATGTTGCTCTTGATGTCTTATTGAACCTAGCAAAATTTCAGATCTGCCAGAAATTCAAGATGGCCGTCACAGCTAAAAATAGATTTTTAAAAAATAAGTTTGTAGCGACTACTTCTTGAAAACTATAAGTGATATTGATATGGGACTTTTTCTAAAATGATCAGCATGACATGATGTTGATCCTTGTGGAAAATAATTTTGATTCGACGTTAAACATGGCTGCCAGTGGCCATCTTTGGTTACATAGAGTTATATAGTAAAAACTTGTAGCGACTACTCCTCTGAAACTACTTGACGGATGTTCATGAAACTTCACAGGAATGTGGCTCTTGATGTCTAGTTGATCCTAGAAAAATTTCAGGTCGGCCGGAAATTCAAGATGGCCACCACAGCTAAAAATAGATTTAAAATAAATAAGTTTGTAGCGACTTCTACTTCAAAACTATAAGAGATATTGATATGGGACTTTTTCTAAAATGATCAGTATGACATGATGTTGGTCCTTGTCGAAAATCGTTTTGATTTGACGTTAAACATTGCTACCAGCGGCCATCTTTGTTTACATAGAGTTATATAATGAAAACTTGTAGCGTCTACTCCTCTGAAACTACTTGGCGGATTTTCATGAAACTTCACAGGAATGTTGCTCTTAATGTCTAATTGATCCTAGCAAAATTTGACCTCTTGTTTAATAATTGTTTTTTATTTTGTATTGATTAATTGATTTTTAGCTAGACTGATCAGCAGAGCTTATGCCGTGGTGCGGCGTCTGTCGTCTGTCTGTCCGTCTGTCCGTAAACTTTTTTTTGTAGCGACTACTCTGAAACTACTAAATGGATTTTCATGAAACTTTACAGAAATGTTGCCCATGAAGTCTAGTTGATCCTAGCAAAAATTTGTGTTGATGTGAAATCCAAGATGGCCGCGAGATCTAAAAATTGGTTTTTAGCTCTTCTGATCAGAGATCAGCAGAGCTTATGCCGTTGTGCGGCGTCCGTCGTCTGTCCGTCCGTAAACTTTTTTTTTGTAGCGACTACTCCTCTGAAACTACTGAATGGATTTTCATGAAACTTTACAGAAATGTTGCCCATGAAGTCTAGTTGATCCTAGCAAAAATTCATGTTGATGTGAAATCCAAGATGGCCATCAAATCTAAAAATAGATTTTTAAAAAACAAGTTTGTAGCGACTACTTCTTGAAAACTCTTAAGTGATATTGATATGGGACTTTTTCTAAAATGATCAGCATGACATGATGTTGGTCCTTGTCAAAAATCGTTTTGATTCAACGTTAAACATGGCTGCCAGTGGCCATCTTTGTTTACATAGAGTTATATAGTAAAAACTTGTAGCGACTACTCCTCTGAAACTACTCTGATGTCTAATTGATCCTAGCAAAATGTCAGGAAAAGGCCGGAAATACAAGATGGCCGCCATGCCTGAAAATAGATTTTCAAAATTCAAGTTTGTAGCGACTACTTCTTGAAAACTATAAGTGATATTGATATGGGACTTTTTCTAAAATGATCAGTATGACATGATGTTGATCGTTGTCAAAAGTTATTTTGATTTGACATTAAAAATTTCAGGTCGGCCGGAAATTCAAGATGGCCGACACAGCTAAAAATAGATTTAAAATAAATAAGTTTGTAGCGACTACTTCTTCAAAACAATAAGAGATATTGATATGGGACTTTTTCTAAAATGATCAGTATGACATGATGTTGGTCCTTGTCGAAAATCGTTTTGATTTGACCTTAAACATGGCTGCTTTGTTTACATAGAGTTATATAATGAAAACTTGTAGCGACTACTCCTATGAAACTACTTGATGGATTTTCATGAAACTTCACAGGAATGTTGACCTAGCTATCAAAAATCAATCAGTAGAGCTTCAAGGTCATTGACCTCTTGTTTAAAAACAAGTTTGTAGCGACTACTTCTTGAAAACTATAAGTGATATTGATATGGGACTTTTTCTAAAATGATCAGCATGACATGATGTTGGTCCTTGTCGAAAATCGTTTTGATTCGACGTTAAACATGGGTGCCAGCGGCCAGCGGCCATCTCTGTTTACATGGAGTTATATAATGAAAACTTGTAGCGACTACTCCTCTGAAACTACTTGACTGATTTTCATGAAACTTCACAGGAATGTTGCTCTTGATGTCTTATTGAACCTAGCAAAATTTCAGATCGGCCGTAATTCAAGATGGCCGCCACGGCTAAAAATAAATTTTCAAAATACAAGTTTGCTTATCAGAGTCAAACATTATTTTGATTCGACGTTAAACATGGCTGCCAGTGGCCATCTTTGTTTACATAGAGTTATATGATGAAAAACTTGTAGCGACTACTCCTCTGAAACTACTTGACGGATTTTCATGAAACTTCACAGGAATGTTGCTCTTGATGTCTAATTGATCCTAGCAAAATTTCAGGTCGGCCAGAAATTCAAGATGGCTGCCATGGCTAAAAATAGATTTTCAAAATACAAGTTTGTAGCGACTACTTCTTGAAAACTATAAGTGATATTGATATGGGACTTTTTGTAAAATGATCAGCATGACATGATGCTTATCAGAGTCAAACATTATTTTGATTCGACGTCAAACATGGCTGCCAGTGGCCATCTTTGTTAACATAGAGTTATATGATGAAAACTTGTAGCGACTACTCCTCTGAAACTACTTGACGGATTTTCATGAAACTTCACAGGAATGCTGCTCTTGATGTCTAATTGATCCTAGCAAAATTTCAGGTCGGCCGGAAATTGAAGATGGCTGCCATGGCTAAAAATAGATTTTCAAAATACAAGTTTGTAGCGACTACTTCTTGAAAACTATAAGTGATATTGATATGGGACTTTTTCTAAAATGATCAGCATGATATGATGTTGGTCCTTGTCAAAAAATCGTTTTGATTCAACGTTAAACATGGCTGCCAGCGGCCATCTTTGTTTACATAGAGTTATATAGTAAAAACTTGTAGCGACTACTTCTTTGAAACTACTTGCGGATTTTCATGAAACTTCACAGGAATGTTGCTCTTGATGTCGAATTGATCCTAGCAAAATTTCAGGTCAGCCGGAAGTTCAAGATGGCCGCCACGGATAAAAATAATTTTTCAAAAAACAAGTCTGTAGCGACTACTTCTTGAAATCAAAATCAATCAGTAGAGCTTCAAGGTCATTGACCTCTTGTTTTATTTATTTATTTTATTTTTTAATTTTTAATTTTTATTTTTTAATTGTTTTAACGCTGTGATGGATTTGACGAAAGTTAGCAGGAAACATTGGTATGATTATTTAGTTGTGCCTATAGCCATTTTTTTCAGGTTCGTTGATTTTTGATGGAGTTATGGCCCTTGACATTTTTAGCTCTACTGATCAGAGATCAGCAGAGCTTATGCCGTGGTGCGGTGTCCGTCGTCCGTCCGTCCGTCCGTCTGTCCGTCCGTCCGTCCGTTAACTTTTTTTTTGTAGCGACTACTCCTCTGAAACTACTGAATGGATTTTCATGAAACTTTACAGAAATGTTGCCCATGAAGTCTAGTTGATCCTAGCAAAAATTCATGTAGATGTGAAATCCAAGATGGCCGCCAAATCTAAAAATAGGTTTTTAAAAAACAAGTTTGTAGCGACTACTTCTTGAAAACTCTAAGGGATATTGCTATGGGACTTTTTGTTAAATGATCAGCATGACATGATGTTGGTCCTTGTCGAAAATCGTTTTGATTCGACGTTAAACATGGCTGCCAGCGGCCATCTTTGTTTACATAGAGTTATATAATGAAAACTTGTAGCGACTACTCCTCTGAAACTACTTGACGGATTTTCATGAAACTTCACAGGAATGTTGCTCTTGGTGTCTAATTGATCCTAGCAAAATTTCAGGTCGGCCGGAAAATCAAGATGGCCGCCACGGCTAAAAATAGATTTTTAAAAAAAAAGTTTGTAGCGACTACTTCTTGAAAACTATAAGAGATATTGATATGGGACTTTTTCTAAAATGATCAGCATGACATGATGGTTATCCGAGTTGAACATTATTTTGATTCGACGTTAAACATGGCTGCCAGTGGCCATCTTTGTTTACATAGAGTTATATATTGAAAACTTGTAGCGACTACTCGTCTGAAACTACTTAACGGATTTTCATGAAACTTCACAGGAATGTTGCACTTGATGTCTAATTGATCCTAGCAAAATTTCAGATCGGCCAGAAATTCAAGATGGCCGCCACAGCTAAAAATAGATTTAAAAAAAATAAGTTTGTAGCGACTACTTCTTGAAAACTATAAGTGATATTGATATGGGACTTTTTCTAAAATTATCAGCATGACATGATGGTTATCCGAGTCGAACATTATTTTGATTCAATGTTAAACATGGCTGTCAGCGGCCATCTTTGTTTACATAGAGTTATATAATGAAAACTTGTAGCGACTACTCCTCAGAAACTACTTGACGGATTTTCATGAAACTTCACAGGAATGTTGCTCTTGATGTCTAATTGATCCTAGCAAAATTTCAGGTCGGCCGGAAATTCAAGATGGCCGCCACTGCTAAAAATAGATTTTCAAAAAACAAGTTTGTAGCGACTTCTTCCTGAAAACAAAATCAATCAGTAGAGCTTCAAGGTCATTGACCTCTTGTTACTTTAAGTTTCTTGTCGGTGCTACTCCTCCTAAACGCCTTGTTGGGTTTCGATGTAACTTGGCAGGAAGCATCGGTAAGATGTCTAGTTGTTGCGCTTTTGTTCCAGTTCGCTGATTCTTGACGGAGTTATGGCCTTTTTTCATTTTTAGCTCTACTGGCCAAGGGCCAGCAGAGCTTATGGGATGCTGTGTTGTCCGTCGTCCGTCGTCTGTCGTCTGTCGTCTGTCGTCCGTTAACTTTTCTTCAAACGACTTCTTCTCAGAAACCGCTTGGCTAATTTTGACCAAACTTCACGTGGATGATCCTTAGTTGAATGCTTTTTAGATTTGTTAAAATTAGGTCAATGCTACATCCAAGATGGCTGCCATTACCATATATGGTCGAAACCTTAAAAAATCTTCTTCTCCAGAACCGCTGGACAGATTTCAACAGTTTTTCTTTTAAAATGATCGCCAACGCCTAGACTATCAAGTTTGTTCAAATAAAGTCCCCGGGGTCAAAAATGGCCGTGCCCCGGGGGTCCAAAATTTGTATATTGAGGTTTTGCATGTTTTTCATATAGACATATAGGAAAAAACTTTAAAAAATCTTCTTCTCTGAAACCACAAGGCACAGAGCTCTCATGTATTACATGTAGCATCAGCTTATGGTCCTCTACTAAGTTTGTTCAAATGGTGACCCTGGGGTCAAATTTGTCCCCGCCCCGGGGGTCACAGTTTTACATAGACTTATATAGGATTTTTTTTTTAAAAATCTTCTTCTCGGAAACTACAAGAGCCAGAGGTTTGATATTTTGCATTTACTATAAGCTTATGGTCCTTTACCAAGTTTGTTCAAATGGTGACCCTCGGGTCACTTTTGGCCCCGCCCCAAGGGTCACATGTTTTACATAGACATGTATAGGGAAAAACTTAAAAAATCTTCTTCTCTGAAACTGCAAGAGCCAGAGGTTTAATATTTTGCATTTGCTATAAGCTTGTGGTCCTCTATCAAGTTTGTTCAAATGGTGACCCAGGGGTCACATTTGGCCCCACCCCGGGGGTCACAGTTTTACATAGGCTTGTATAGGGAAAAACTGAAAAAAATCTTCTTCTCTGGAACCACATGGCACAGAGCTCTCATGTAATACATGTAGCATCAGCTTATGGTCCTCTACTAAGTTTGTTCAAATGGTGACCCGGGGGTCAAATTTGTCCCCGCCCCGAGGGTCACAGTTTTACATAGACTTATATAGGATTTTTTTTTTAAAAATCTTCTTCTCGCCAACTACAAGAGTCAGAGGTTTGATATGTTACATTTATTATAAGCTTATGGTCCTTTACCAAGTTTGTTCAAATAGTGACAATAGTGACCCTGGGGTCACATTTGGTCCCGCCCCAAGGGTCACATGTTTTACATAGACATGTATAGGGAAAAACTTAAAAAATCTTCTTCTCTGAAACTGCAAGAGCCAGAGGTTTAATATTTTGGTGTTGCTATAAGCTTATGGTCCTTTACCTATTTTGTTCAAATGGGGACCCTGGGGTCACATCTGGCCCTGCCCCGGGGATTCACAGTTTTACATAAATGCTTGTAGAGGGAAAAACTGAAGAAAAAAAATCTTCTCTGGAACTGCAAGAGCCAGAGGTTTAATATTTTGCATTTGCTAAAAGCTTATGGTCCTTTACCAAGTTTGTTCAAATGGTGACCCTGGGGTCACATTTGGCCCCGCCCCAAGGGTCACATGTTTTACATAGACATGTATAGGGATAAACTTAAAAAATCTTCTTCTCTGAAACTGCAAGAGCCAGAGGTTTAATATTTTGCTGGTGCTATAAGCTTATGGTTCTTTACCAATTTTGTTCAAATGGGGACCCTGGGGTCACATCTGGCCCCGCCCCGGGGGTCACAGTTTTACATAAATGCTTGTATAGGGAAAAACTGAAAAAAATCTTTTGCATTTGCTGTAAGTTTATGGTCCTTTACCAAGTTTGTTCAAATGGTAACCCTCGGGTCACATGTTTTACATAGACATCAATAGAGATTTTTTTTTTTGAATTATTATTTTTATTTTTTTTTTGAATTTTTTTTTTAAATATTTTTTTTTGAATTTTTTTTTGAATTTTTTTTTTTGAATTTTTTTTTATTTTTGAAATATCTTCTCTTTTTTTTATGAAATGTTTTGCAATTTATTTTTTTTTGAATTTTTTTGAATTTATTTTTTTTTGTGCAATTTTTAGCTCTATGTTCGACCAGTCGGACCAGTAACAGAGGTGTTCTTGATTTAGTTAAACATGCTATATGTTGCCTCGTTGATACGGTTGGGCCTTCATTTTTCATCTGATCTTTACCAAACTTTACCAGATTCTTTAGTTATGGCCTTTGATTTAGTTAAAAAGCTGTTTTTTGCCCGAAACTTTCAAAAAAACGTAAATGGCAGTCACTCACTTCATTGATGTTATAAGAGCCATGTTAGCCAGTAGAGCGTCCACAGGCCCTCTTGGGCCTCTTGTTAGCTCTACTGATCAGAGATCAGCAGAGCTTATGCCGTGGTGCGTCGTCCGTCTGTCCGTAAACTTTTTTTTGTAGCGACTTCTCCTCTGAAACTACTGAATGGATTTTCATGAAACTTTACAGAAATGTTGCCCATGAAGTCTAGTTGATCCTAGCAAAAATTCATGTTGATGTGAAATCCAAGATGGCCGCCAGATCTATAAATAGGTTTTTAAAAAACAAGTTTGTAGCGACTTCTTCATGAAAACTAAGTGATATTGATATGGGACTTTTTCTAAAATGATCAGCATGACATGATGTTGGTCCTTGTCGAAAATCGTTTTGATTCGACGTTAAACATGGCTGCCAGCGGCCATCTTTGTTTACATAGAGTTATATAATGAAAACTTGTAGCAACTACTCTGATGAAACTACTTGACGGATTTTCATGAAACTTCACAGGAATGTTGCTCTTCATGTCTAATTGATCCTACCAAAATTTCAGGTCGGCCGGAAATTCAAGATGGCCGCCACTGCTAAAAATACAAGTTTGTAGCGACTACTTCTTGAAAACTATAAGTGATATTGATATGGGACTTTTTCTAAAATGATCAGCATGACATGATGTTGGTCCTTGTCAAAAATCGTTTTGATTCAACGTTAAACATGGCTGCCAGAGGCCATCTTTGTTTACATACAGTTATATAGTAAAAACTTGTAGCGACTACTCCTTTGAAACTACTTGACAGATTTTCATGAAACTTTACAGGAATATTGCTCTTAATGTCTAATTGATCCTAGCAAAATTTCAGGTCGGCCAGAAATTCAAGATGGCCGCCACAGCTAAAAATAGATTTTTAAAAAAGAAGTTTGTAGCGACTACGTCTCGAAAACTATAAGTGATATTGATATGGGACTTTTTGTAAAATGATCAGCATGACATGATAAGCTACTCTCTTAAACGGCTTTTTGGATTTCTACAACATTTGGCAGTATGATGTCTTGTTGTGCAAATCACGGTATAGCAATAAAATATTGGACTAGTTCGGAAAAAAGAATTACTGTTGGGAATTTTATGACAACCCTTGATATAAAAGCCGTTTTAGCCAGTAGAGCATCTACAGGCCCTCTTGGGCATCTTGTTTGAAACATTCTCGAAGTTTGGAATGAGAAGAGACGCAAGGTTAATCCCTGGGCTCACAAATGCTCCCTCCACTTAGTGTTACATGGTCCCTGGGCTCACAATTTCTCCCTCGTCCTAGTGTTGCATAGTCCCTGGGCTCACAAATGCTCCCTCCTATTGTTACATGGTCTGTGGGCTCAAAAATGCCCCTTCCACCTGGTGTTACATAGTCCATGGACTCACAAATGCCACTTACACCTGGTGTTACATAGTCCATGGGCTCACAAATGCTCCCTCATCCTGGTGTTACATAGTCCATGGGCTCATAAGTGCTCCCACCTATTGTTACATGGTCTGTGGGCTCACAAATGCCCCTTCCACCTAATGTTGCATGGTCCCTGGGGTCACAATTATCCCCTTGACTTAGTGTTTCATGGTCCCTGGGCTCACAAATGCCCCCTCCACTTACTGATACCTAATCCATGGGGTCACAAATTATCCCTTCACCTTTGTGTTACATAGTCCCTAGGCTCACAAATGCACTCTCCACCAAGTGTTACATAGTCCCTGGGCTCACAAATGCAAAATTTCTTCCAAATTATATGGTATTCAAAGTGTATGCAACTTTGTGAATGTCTTCCTTTATGTAGGAAAGCTAATAACTGCCAACATGTTTATGTTATCAAGAATGGTCATTTCTTTTCTTCCTCCACCATGTTCTTCTGCTAGCCACATATCCCAGAGTTTGTCATCCAGGCGGGTACACAAATAGAGAAACAGAATTATTTGGTAGAAAGAGTTTGGGTTATTTCTTGCACTCTAAGGGAGTGGGAGTATGCTTTTTATAAGTTGCTAAACAGCAATTTCATTCTGTTGTAGAATTGGAATGTAATAACGACACCAAATGGCTGCCATTTGGAGATCACCTGGAAACACACTTTGCCCGTGGAGAGAGTGCATACCTTGTAATTCAGTTGCGGGTGAGTGGGTTCCGGACAGCCCAGAAGGAGGGAGAGGGCAGTTCAGTGACTGTCGGGCAAGTCAGCATCACCTTCGAAACTATCTGCGGTAGTTCCTCCTACTGTCAGTTAGTTCTACTATCAGTAAGATATGTAATAAATTCTTGTAAACTGAATGTTGAGAAAAAACTCATTATGGAATTAAACCTGATTGTGTGTACCTTGTTTGGGATTAAGCTAACCATCAGCTGCCCTGTTATTTTGAGCTCTAATTGCCAAGGGCCAGCAGGACTTACGTCATGTTTATGCCACACGTACATCTGTCGTCTGTCCGTCTGTTAACTTGTTGATGTCAACACTCTAGTACTTCCAATTTGCATCCGATTTTTACCAAACTTGGCCAGAGTCATAATATCGAGGAGTTTGAAAACCACCAATATCGGATAATAAAAGTATACCAGTATTGGATAAAAGACATAACTAAATACATTCTTCAGAACCTCGCAAAATCAATCAATTTACAGCATCTATTTATGAACGTCCGATCTGGAACTAATAATTTACCATACCACTTCGGTTTTGATCATCCACATTTTGCGAATAAATATATAAAGCTGCACAGATCATTATGCCCCCATGCCGAAAGGGGCATTAAGTGTTACCCCTGTCCGTCCATCCGTCCGTCCCTTCCGTCCGTCCCATCCGAATTGGTTTCCGCTCAAAAACTTTTGAAAGGGTCCATGTGTTGGTGCGCCTTAAAACCCCAATTCAATAACAATGTTTGTAATTATGGCTCCTCCACACAAAGTGTGGTAGGGAGCCATGTTGATTTTGTGCTTTCTGTCTGTAGATTTGTCTGTAGGTCTGTCTGTAGGTCTGTCTGTCTGTCACAAACAATGTCCGATCAATGTCGATAGAGAATGGTTGGAACTAGGGTTCTCAAACTTAGAAGGATGGTTGGTCATGACCAGTAGATGACCCCTATTGATTTTAGGGTCACTAGGTCAAAACGATATCCGATCAATAACTACACAATGGGTGGACCTAGGTCCTCAAACTTGGAAGGATGGTTGGTCATGACCAGTAGATGACCCCTATTGATTTTGGGGTCACTATGTCAAAGGTCAAGGTCGCGGTGACATTGAATTTCAAAACGATGTCCGATCAATAACTACACAATGGTTGGACCTAGGGTCCTCAAACTTGGAAGGCTGGTTGGTCCTGACCAGTAGATGACCCCTATTGATTTTGGGGTCAAAGGTCAAGGTTGCAGTGACCTTGACTATCAAACTTGGATTTTGGGGTCACTAGGTCAATTCGCGGTGACCGTCAAAACAATGTCCAATCAATAACTAGAGAATGATTGGATCTAGGGTCCTCAAACTTGTAAGGATGGTTGGTCATGACAAGTAGATGACCCCTATTGATTTTGGGGTCACTAGGTCAAAGATCAAGGTCGCGGTGACATTAACTATCAAAACGATGTCTGATCAATAACTAGAGAATGGTAGGACCTCGGGTCCTCAAACTTGGAAGGATGGTTGCTCATGACCAGTAGATGACCCCTATTGATTTTGTTGTCACTAAGTCAAAGGTCAAGGTCGCGGTGACATTGACTATCAAAATGATGTCCAATCAATAACTACACAATGGTTGGACCTAGGGTCCTCAAACTATAGGGCCACTGCAGATCCCTTTGGAGGGATAGGCAGAGGGGTAGAATCCCCCCCAAATTCATGTTCATTTTATCATTTTTTGTTCATGTTCATTAAAGGTCTTCATCATGATCCCTGCATTGTTTCAGGTGCTATCTCGCTCGCATCAAAAGAGCAGTGGCAGAAAAACAATAACGTGGCTCCAGCGTAAATGGAGTTTCTACGATAAAATTTGCAGCAACTCTGCAGTTCAGGGTGAGAAGGTTCTAGGCCCATTTTCCATATTTTATCTCGATGTACATGGAAGATGAGCCTGGCATGTTCATGCCTTTTAGGCGCCATATAACCTTTTCATGTGTTGGTGCGCCTTAAAACCCCATTTCAATTTCAATTTCAAACTTGGAAGGATGGTTGATCATGACTATTAGATGACCCCTATTGATTTGTGGGGTCACTAGGTCGCTGCAGATCCCTTTGGAGGGATCTGCAGTTGGACATAGAGTCGTCAATTATGTCTGATTGGGCGAGTGGGGGAGCCATACGTTTTTGACCCATGGACAATAACAATTTCTAGTTAATATTTGGTGTGTAGCTGTGTAATTATAAAATACAGGCCAAGTTTGATTTAGGTCAACATCGATCAATTTTTGAAAGAGTTATGGCTCCTTTTCCGCTCAACGTCCGTCCGACAAATTGGTTTTCGCTCAATAACTTTTGAAACGATCCATGAATTCATAGTTGGTGTGTCACTTTGTAATTATAAAGTACAGGTCAAGTTCGATTTTGGTCAACGTTGCTCATTTTATGCAGGAGTTATGGCCCCTTTTCGACTTAATTTTATGCAACAAATTTGTTTCCGCTCAATAACTTTTGAAAGGGTCCATGTTTGTAATTAATATTTGGTGTGTAGCTGTGTAATTATAAAATACAGGTCAAGTTCGATTTCGGTCAACGTTGCTCATTTTATGCAGGAGTTGTGGCCCCTTTTCGACTTAATTTTCTGCAACAAATTTGTTTCCGCTCAATAACTTTTGAAACAATCCAAGTTTTGAATTCATATTTGGTGTGTCATTTTGTAATTATAAAATACAGGTCAAGTTCGATTTCGGTCAACGTTGCTCATTTTATGCAGGAGTTGTGGTCCCTTTTCGACTTAATTTTCTGCAACAAATTGGTTTCCGCTCAATAACTTTTGAAAGGGTCCATGTTTGTAATTAATTTTGGTGTGTAGCTGTGTAATTATAAAATACAGGTCAAGTTTGATTTAGGTCAACGTTGCTAATTTTATGCAGGAGTTGCCCCTTTTAGACTTAATTTTCTGCAACAAATTGGTTTCCGCTCAATAACTTTTGAAAGGGTCCATGTTTGTTATTAATATTTGGTTTGTAGCTGTGTAATTATAAAATACAGGCCAAGTTTGATTTAGGTCAACATCGGTCAATTTCTGAAGGAGTTATTGCCCCTTTTCCGCTCAATAACTTTTGAAACGGTCCATGTTTTGAAATCATTTTTTTTTTGCGAATTCATAGTTTTAGTAACTTATACCGGGGGCATCCGTGTCCTATAGATATATTTCTAGTTGTTACAAATAGTCCAAACTACAAATTTAATAATAAAAAGATGTTTTGTGTGTGAATAATCTATGACAAGTTGTTTTACGTTAAAAACACAAGGCAATAAGGCTAGTGACTTTTACTACGCATGGATTGTATCTTAAGCACATCTAAAAATTGACACTGTTTCGCAAAAAGTTTACCGAAAAAATAAAAAATGCCAAAAATATTTCCACATGAAATGTCTGCTATTGAATTTTCTCAAAATGTTCATTTGGCAAAAGTATTCCCGAGTGCAGAATTCAGAGTACCAGAAAAACATGCAATGGAGATTGGACTGGGGTTTTATTGGAATGTTTTATTAATTTGTACAAAGTAGTCTTCTTTCAGGTTGAATTTAGTGAAGCATTTCAATTTATGATTATATTGACTTCTTTAACATGTTTAAACTGTCATACAATTTGATTGCTGCTTGGAATAAATTGGTAGGGTGACATTAAAACGATATATATATGACAAAAAATACATCTTTTGTACAGAATTTAAAACTTTGATTCTTACAGCAAAATAAGAAAAAAATAATGAATTCATTTATTCTTGTAGGATGAGACTGGTAAAGAAGATGTGATCACAGTTTGGGAGAATACACAGCCTAAAACTAAATATGTGTAAGTAGTTTGTAAGATATGAGATCACAGTTTGGGAGAATACACAGCCTAAAACTAAATATGTGTAAGTAGTTTATAAGATATGAGATCACAGTTTGGGAGAATACACAGCCTAAAACTAAATATGTGTAAGTAGTTTATAAGATATGAGATCACAGTTTGGGAGAATACACAGCCTAAAACTAAATATGTGTAAGTAGTTTGTAAGATATGAGATCACAGTTTGGGAGAATACACAGCCTAAAACTAAATATGTGTAAGTAGTTTGTAAGATATGAGATCACAGTTTGGGAGAATACACAGCCTAAAACTAAATATGTGTAAGTAGTTTGTAAGATATGAGATCACAGTTTGGGAGAATACACAGCCTAAAACTAAATATGTGTAAGTAGTTTGTAAGATATGAGATCACAGTTTGGGAGAATACACAGCCTAAAACTAAATATGTGTAAGTAGTTTGTAAGATATGAGATCACAGTTTGGGAGAATACACAGCCTAAAACTAAATATGTGTAAGTAGTTTATAAGATATGAGATCACAGTTTGGGAGAATACACAGCCTAAAACTAAATATGTGTAAGTAGTTTGTAAGATATGAGATCACAGTTTGGGAGAATACACAGCCTAAAACTAAATAAATGTAAGTAGTTTGTAATATATGAGTTCACAGTATCTGCAGCCTAAAACCAAATGTGTAAGAATTTTTTATGTTATGGTCAAGCTTGTTTACGGGTCTCAGCTATCACAGTGTCTGGGTGTATGTGCGTCAGTTCGTTCGTTAGTCCGTTCATGCGTCTGAATTTCATTTATTTATATCTTCTTCATTACTCCTAGGATTTTCACCAAACTTCACCAGAATGTTCCATATATGCATCTTATATTTTGTGCAAAATGTTGGGTTGCTGTGCCCTACTTTGGACGAAATATAGGTCACGTCTGGTCTCCGCTATGACATGCGTATCTTGCTCCTTTCTTGCTGGACTGAAATGAAACCACACAATAGTAGAGGGCGCTGAGAAGAAGTGCTGAGCTCAAGAACCATGCATCTTTTTTCATTTAAATTATAGTTATTCCCCTTTGTTATTTTATATTGTCTGGAGCATAACTTGAACACTACTAATGGGACTGGATTGAAACTGGACACTAATAAATGGCATGAGAGGAAGTGAATAGTGCAAGAACCAAAACTCTATTTTCATTCAAATTACAGTTATTGCTCCTTGTAATTTTATACTCCTAATTCAGGTCCAGAGCATAACTTGAAAACTACTAATAGAACTGGAATGAAACTTTACACAATGATAGAGAGCACTGAGAAGAAGTGTACAGTCCAAGACCCACAACTCTATCTTCATTCTAGAGATATTGCCTTTTGTTATTTTATACTTATAACTCTTGTCCGGAGTGTAACCTGAACACTACTAATGGAACTGGAATGGAACTTGAAACAATGATAAAGGGCAATGAGAGGAAGAACCATGCTGTGAAATAATTCTTCATTGTTACAATCACCTATTAGGCAGGGACCCAAGCCTGAAAAAATTGAAAACGTTTACCCGGAAAAGTATACTCCTGATATTTTAAATATTAACAGATGGGGGTCTTGTACATATGAAATTAGCACACGTCCTTTTAGGCAAATACAGTTTCAGTATTTGAAACATGAAATATCAAACTACAGAAGCAAGACCTAATTACGTTACACTTTACTAATTTTAAAAAGAGTTATGGACCTTTTATGCATTATGTTCTGTCCTGGGGATAATGTGAATTTCTTGTGTTCACCATAACTTCAGTAAACGGTTTCCGATTTCCACTAAATGTTGTAAGGTGTTAGGCCTTATACATACAAGACCTTCGACAAGTTCAATACTGAGTCAAACTGACACTTGCCTTAAAGAGTTATTACCCTTGGTTATTGAAAGAATAGGCTAATTTTAGCTTGAGTACACACATTACTTTAGTAAACGGATTCCGATCTTCACATTATTTAGTATGAGACTTTATATGAATGTGAACTTTGACAAGATGAGAATGAGCAAAATTGACACTTGCCTTACTGAGTTACTGCCCTTGATAAATGCAAATTTCAGCTTTCGTACACAATACATTAAGTGGTTTCCATTTTCACACATTTTGGCGTGTGACTTTATATCAAACAGATTTCAGACAGGATAGACATCAAGTTATTGCTCTAAATTGTCGAAAAATACGATTGTCTTATGGTTTCCTACTTTCCTTTGAAATATCATCAATTACTGTGTAATATTCTAATTGAACAAAGAGGATATCATCCTCTGACTAAGGAGCGTGATAGTTTTCACGATGATTGTAATAAATAGCATTTGATTTTCCATGCTTTTTAGGGTAATATTGTTACGGTCTCGGTTTTGTTTGACAATGAGAACAATTGAGGAGTGTTTTACAAAGTTATCGCCCTTGATGTTTGCAAATATTTAAATTTCAGACTGAGTACACAGCAACTTCAGTAAACGAGTTCTGATTCTCACTAATATTTATTTGAAGGTTTTTGGACAATTATACCATGTGGACTTGTCACGTAGTTGTTTTCGAAGCATTTATTTTTTATATAAGATAATATTTTTACACATATGGAATTAGTTAGGTATGACACTACTGTTTATAGACAAATTGTTGGAATCCCAAATGAGAACGAAATGTGCATCTCTTGTTGCAGATTTGTTTTTGTTTTGTTATGCTAGAGGTTTCATATTTAGTCTTTTACCAGATAGGCTTAGGCAGATGTAATCTAAGCCTTTTATTATACCTCTTTGTATATGGATGATATGTTGGACGATCACAACCATTTCTTTACTACTATAGTTGCGATTACGTCATAATTTGTCACATGACCATAGCTAAAATATCAAAATGGTTATCAGAAATCAACTCCGCGACCTGACACCACTATTTAATGCTATGGGGTGCTTAGTGGTAAACAATCGAACGACAAACTGCGCTTACTTTGGACATTTTTGATGAATTTAGGTTAGTATTTTAATTTTAGGTAGGCTGTTTAGAGCTATGAAATTTTAGAAAGTGATGGTAAGAACAAATGCTATACTGTAACCCTATGGAAAACGCAATGGTGGAGTCCATTTTGATTGGTTTTATTGTCAGAACTCTTCTGCTACAAGGTCTGTCACAACGTGAATTCTATGATGACTACATGTACAGACTTTCTAAGATCATTGGTCATTATCACATTCATACAGTCTGTGTTCAACTTCTTAACAAACATAACAAAATAGGTTATAGTATATGTATATAGTAAAGGGCCTTCTTCTTCTTCTCTCTATCTCTAGATTGTAATGAATGCATGTGCTTTTACCTAAATAGGGCAAGGGATGGTAACGCCTTATTTTTGACTTTAATATTGTCTTATCGTCATCATTCTTTTGTTGTCCTGGCTTTTGACAAGTATTTGATTTGTGGCTTTCTGGGTATTTTATATTCATATGTACATGATCATTTTGTGTTATACTTATATTGCCTACTAATTGCTATTAATAATGCCTAGTTTGTAAGGGGATAGTCGCATTTTATTGAAATGAAACTAGGGTAAGAGTGAGGTTTGGTGTACTCTAAAACCTGGTTTAATAATAGCGGCTTTTATGTCACTGACCATTCCAAGGAGGTACCCATATTGTCACTGACCATTCCAAGGAGGTACCCATATTTACAACCGTTTGAGTTTGCAGTTTCGCATACTTTGCTCTTTTCTATCCTTGTGATTGGTGTTTGTTTCAAATACATGTGTTTGGTTGACTGACTGTGTTCTGTGAATGTTATATTTTCTCACGACTTTTATACCATAATTTGTTTCTGACTCGAAATAGGATATGGATCAAATTTAGTGATAAGTATAGTTTTAAACTGTAAACATGACTATTACACTATTTAATATATTGGGTCTCGTGGATCAGGCGACACAATCCGTAAGAAAGTATTCAAGTGCATGATGTGTTTGAGAAACGTTGACAACCTTCTTAACCAAAAATTGCCTGTTCAATCAATCAGACCTAGAATTAAAGCTCAAGGTCACAGAAACACCAATGTTGGTAGGACAGTTAATGATCATATGTAACAAAAATGCAAATTTCATATAAATCATTTATTTAGTATTCAAGATGTTTTGGAGAAACTCCATCAAACATTGACGTTGCTCAATCGCCTTCCAATGAAACTAGTCAATAAAAACCCCGTTATTTTTCTGATAAATACAATCATCTGACTGTGACAAAAATAGTGAACCAATCTGGAAATTTACAATTTTACAAGACAGTAATGGCAGTAACTACTATTCTATTTTCAAGGTAAATTAAAGGTCCATAACTGTATCAAGAAATTAAAAAGCTATCATTATCAAACGGATTCTAAATATCTGCCAGTATCCAGAAGCAACCTATATGTTAATGTTATTATTTTACGATGCACTCTCCAGAATAAATACTATTAAATAGGGATAAAATGAACAACACCAGTTCTATTAAATAATATAATTTGCATGTTGCATTCAAATGCATGTTTTATATGTGGAAAATATGGCCACAGCAGCTTTATATAGTCGAACCCAAGGTCGGAGTGTCTCATCCCTTATACTCTGCCATAGCTTGCTACTGCAATCATATCTCACATCGCTTTGTGGTTGGTACCGCCTGGTACAATTGCTCCTGCTCATTATAAATGCTAGCTTACATGTAATTATTGCTCTTGCTGCTTATTGCTCTTGCTGCTTATAAATGCTAGCTTACATGTAATTATTGCTCTTGCTGCTTATAAATGCTAATGCCATCCTTGCTCTTTACAATTATATTTTAAGCTCCAAAAAATTAGAGGGTACACGGGTTATGCACAATAGATACGGGCAACACCCTAATCTCTAATTATGCCATATAATTTTGAAATTGTTAAATCGATAATACTACGAATTATAATGTCGATAGACCGGACACCCTCCAGGACCAGGATGTAAAGCCGTTGGTCAAGGGAGATAATCCAGTTGTACGACCTGACTTAATAGATAAATGTGTCACAAGGATACTCTCCGAAGCCGGATGATCACCAGTGTAACCCAGTGAAGCCATGACCAAGGGAGATAATCCATTGAACACATTACTGATGAGACACTCCGAACCCTTGTCCGGTAGAATTACGCCACAGCAAATTAAAACCTAAATTTGTCCCCCAATTCCAGAAGCAACCTATATGTTAATGTTATTAAGACTTCACACTAAACGATATGGTTTAAATCCTACACAATTAAAGATAGTTGTTGCAATAATCATATTTTCTAAGTAAATAAGGGCCATACCTCTATTCCAAAATGGCTAAACAATTTGATGTATCATAAACATTATTAACATTTACTGGTATCCTATTTGTACCCAAAATGTTGTTTAATTTTCAACAAAACTTGATTAATCAACATAAACTTAACACAAACATGTATTTTCGTAGATAATCAGGGGCCATAACTCTATTTAGAAAAGGCAAAGGTCCACATTGATCGTAAGGAAGTGATGTCTGTTTGATATAATTTAATTTAAACAATATTTTATTCAAGTACTGAATGGGATTGGACAACAGGCAATGCCTATGTAAGACCTCTCCCGTCTGTTTGATATAAGGCTTCACAGCAATTTTAGTTAAAATCCAAAATAAGATAAAGAAGTTATCAAAACCTTGCACCTAAGCTTTACCCAAAATGTGCATTTTTGGTAACTCAGGGGTCATATCTCTATTCTGAAAAGGAGAAAATCGGCCTTGCTCGTAAGAAAGTGGCGTCTTAACGATATAACGCTTCACAGTAAAGTTGGTTTTAACCGAAAACAATGTACAGAAGTTATCAACAACGAACAGGAAAGGTTTAGCCAAAAGGTGGATGCCCATCCCTCCCTCCACCCATCTGCCAGCCATCTTCAATCCTTAAACCGCCTTTAATTAAAAAAGAATATTGAAAATTGCATTCTGCATAAACAGAATATAATCAGGCGTGTTTATGTCTTATTTATGTACAAAAAAAATCAAATCGCTAAAATATAAACTTGTACACATTTTTTTTTGACTATCAATATTTTCTTATCACTTTCGGGCTTCCGTAGAAAATGCGTTGGTGTTACGAAATGAAAAGAATGCCTTTAATCCATACAGTGGTTTTTTATATAGTACAGTTTCTGCTATTGATATGCAAAAAATCAGTATATCTTTTCGGGTAAACCAAAAGTGTTTTTTTTGCACGATACGAGAAGTTGGGTCCCTGCCTATATTAAAAATGAGTGAATTATTCAGTTAAGATAAGATCCGCCTCGTATAATACTGATTTCACAGTAACTCTAACTGTAGCTTTAGTGAATACAGAAATATCCTTCTTCGTAATACTTATATTTGGATAACATGTTTATCTGACGTCTCTTACCTAGAATATAATGGAATGTCATTCTTTTGATATGCAATACTGCATACCGTATTTTACCTTGTATAGTACGCACCCGTGTATAATACGCACCCCACTCAGAGGTCAAAACTGGGGTAAAAAAGTTGTTTCAATGTATAATACGCATCAAAATATTAGTTTTCCTAGATGAACCATTCAACGAAAATAAAAGGTTAAAAAAAAAATCTAAAAAAAATCACGATCGAGAAAATTAGCTTACAAAAGAAAACAACACCGGAACAATAAAATTACTTCAATCATTAATTGCCAATCTTCAGGGGAGTACCTATCTTGTATCATCTCATCAAAGAGCCGATTATAATGCCGCAGATAATTGTCCGTAATCCGATAATTACATCTACTAAAACAAATACAACAAATTCGTTGGTTACAGTAATCCATTATGCCGATTATACTAACATTGTGTATTCACGGGAACCAGTGCTCATATAAGTGTATCATAAGTGTAACGCGTGATCAGTTACCTGTTCCCCGTGGCTAAATCTGGTAAAGGTCACACGGCATGTCATCCTCAGAAATAGTCGCTACTTGCGGCAACTTCAAAGGATTATAGAAATAGAATAACCCACTCTACCCGTGTTTAAAGTGTGTCTATACTGCAGCCGATGGCCCAGTTATCAATCATCAAATGTGTACCGGTAAGCATGTTTTCACAAGCATTATTGAATAATTGCCATTTCAAAGTAGGGTGATTCTGCCTTTTTACGCTGTCTAACATATATATATATTTTAAAATAAAGCAAAAATTTCATTAATTTTTTATAAAATATTAAATAAAATCCTATAAATATTAGAATAGAATAGAACTGTAACAATACTACATGTACCAGTCTAAACAACAGCTGGAAGTCACGTGATATTACGTCACGCGATATAAACAACAAAATCGAGGGACGATTTTTCACACAATTTATTGAAGTTTTCCAACAAACATGCAAACATTTATACAAAAACAAGCATCATAATACACTTTATTCATTTATAATTCGAATTAAGTCAATATATTACTTATATGAAGCGGGTAAATTACGAAAAAATTGTGTATTATCGGCATTCACAATTTTCTGTCTCGATGTCTGTTCGTCGTCAAGGTTTTCCTTCCCAGACATTGATTTTCTGCAAAAAGTTCTTTTTATTGTTTCCTTATATTGTACGCTGTAAAAGTGGTCAAAAAACTGCGTACTATACAAGGTAAAATACGGTAACTGAAATTGTTTTCGTTAAAATTGTTATTGAGATCAGTAGAGCTTATGCCATGGTGCGGCGTCCGTCGTCCGTCTGTCCGTAAACTTTTTTTTGTAGCGACTTCTCCTCTGAAACTACTGAATGGATTTTCATGAAACTTTACAGAAACTTTACAGAAATGTTGCCCATGAAGTCTAGTTCATCCTAGCAAAAATTCATGTTGATGTGAAATCCAAGATGGCCGCCAGATCTAAAAATAGGTTTTTAAAAAACAAGTTTGTAGCGACTTCTTCATGAAAACTATAAGTGATATTGACATGGGACTTTTTCTAAAATGATCAGCATGACATGATGTTGGTCCTTGTCGAAAATCGTTTTGATTCGACGTTAAACATGGCTGCCAGTGTGGCCATCCAAAGTGGCCATCTTTGTTTACATAGAGTTATATAATGAAAACTTGTAGCAACTACTCCTCTGAAACTACTTGACGGATTTTCATGAAACTTCACAGGAATGTTGCTCTTGATGTCTAATTAATCCTAGCAAAATTTCAGGTCGGCCGGAAATTCAAGATGGCTGCCACGGCTAAAAATAATTTTTCAAAATACAAGTTTGTAGCGACTCAGGGTCCGACAAATCCTCTGCCCAGAGCCCGCGGGCTACCAAAAGTCGAGATCCGGACTACCATTTTTTTCTATCTCGCGTCCGGCGGGCTACTGCAAATTTTCTTTTGAAGTAGCCCGGCAAAATAACAGATTTTAGCTCTAATCCATATCACAAAATCCTGTGCCACGCATCGATAATAACACCAATTAACAAGGTGTTTAGACACCACGGGTGATCGGATCAGATCGATTGACAGGTTAGTTATGTACAGGGTTTCCCCAAGACCTATATCGATGTCGCATGCGACATGCTTTAATGCCCGGCGGCGAATTTCCTTCATCCTTTGATCTCCGCGACATCCCTTAAATCCCAAAGCATTATGCCACTTCAAACAATTGCAGTCCTGCGCGTGCCTGAATCTGATTGACAGGTTTATTGTCGCTCCCACTAAATAAGCTATCAGCCAATCATATTCGCGATAGCCGACTGCTGATTACCACCTGTGACCTGACCCGTGACCTGTGTAGTTGAGTAATTAGGACACGGTGCTTTATTGATGAGGGACATGTGTTGAGTTGAGTAGAACAATTGCCGAAAATGAATGTTTATCATCGAGAAACAAACATGATTGTTTCATTCTGCAAGAATTTGTATGTAAGGGCTGTTCCATTAAAACATACCAGTGGGTAGCGGACGGCGATTTATAGAAACATGACCCCAAAAAACGTCCTAACTCCGGAATATCGCATCTACAGGTGGGTGGTAAATCACACACAAAAACAATTGAGTTGTGGGGAATGGGGGGGTCAATTGAGTTGTGGGGAATGGGGGGGGGTATCTGAATTAAATCAATCTAGATGGGGTCTCAAACATTTTTAATCAAGATGGGGTGCTTTTCAAGTTAACAAAACACATTTTTTTTCTCGAATACTCGTTGATATGGCGTGTTGCTTCTAAAAATAGAATGAATTCAAGAACGACAACTCCTACGAAATTTCGTACTTTGTCATCAATTAGATTCGTACTATTGTACATCGTACTCAATTTGATTCATACTATCGGTTATTTTTCAGAGGAGAAGTTCGTGCAGTCGTCGTTGCACGGCCGTTTTTGAAAAAATCGCGCCCAATATTTGGTGGAGTGGGTGGGGTAAAAAAAAAAGTTTTTTTTTTTGTTTTTAAACTCTTACTTTCTCAATATTGTTATGTTTTTTAAGTACGAAAATATAACAACAAACTTTAAAGTGACACTGTCAAAAATAAAACATTATCCATTTCATTTCAATGATTAAGAGGCATTTTATAATAATTTTACTTTAGCACCCACATGATTTAAAATATCTTTCTAAAATTTAGTTAAACCCTTAAAGCCTAGATTTAGATCTTTATAAAATGCCTCTAAATTACTTAAAAGGAATTTGATAATTTGTTTTATTTTTATACTGGTAAAACAACAAAGTCAAAAGTCATATATTATAGAAATAATTTTATTGGTAAATCCATTTACATACAAACATGTTCAATAATTGAAAAATGTTAATGAGTCGCCTCGAGTCTGCCGCGCGCATGCCGGGCTACCAAGTTCAGTTTCTGGTAGCCCAGTGGGCTACCACAGATTTTAAAGATTTATCGGACCCTGCGACTACTTCTTGAAAACTATAAGTGATATTGATATGGGACTTTTTCTAAAATGATCAGCATGACATGATGTTGGTCCTTGTCAAAAATCGTTTTGATTCGACGTTAAACATGGCTGCCAGCGGCCATCTTTGTTTACATAGAGTTATATAATGAAAACTTGTAGCAACTACTTCTCTGAAACTACTTGACGGATTTTCATAAAACTTCACAGGAATGTTGCTCTTGATGTCTAATTGATCCTAGCAAAATTTCAGGTCGGCCGGAAATTCAAGATGGCCGCCACGGCTAAAAATAAATTTTCAAAATACAAGTTTGTAGCGACTACTTCTTGAAAATATAAGTGATATTGATATGGGACTTTTTCTAAAATGATCAGCATGACATGATGTTGGTCCTTGTCAAAAATCATTTTGATTCAACGTTAAACATGGCTGCCAGAGGCCATCTTTGTTTACATACAGTTATATAGTAAAAACTTGTAGCGACTACTCCTTTGAAACTACTTGACAGATTTTCATGAAACTTTACAGGAATATTGCTCTTAATGTCTAATTGATCCTAGCAAAATTTCAAATTGGCCAGAAATTCTTGATGGCCGCCACAGCTAAAAATAGATTTTTAAAAAAGACGTTTGTAGCCACAACGTCTTGAAAACTATAAGTGATATTGATATGGGACTTTTTGTAAAATGATCAGCATGACATGATGGTTATAAGAGTCAAACATTATTTTGATTCGATGTTAAACATGGCTGCCAGTGGCCATCTTTGTTTACATAGAGTTATATAATGAAAACTTGTAGCGACTACTCCTCTGAAACTACTTGACGGATTTTCATGAAACTTCACAGGAATGTTTCTCTTGATGTCTAATTGATCCTAGCAAAATTTCAGGTCGCCCGGAAATTCAAGATGGCCGCCATGGCTAAAAATAAATTTTCAAAATACAAGTTTGTAGCGACTACTTCTTGAAAACTATAAGTGATATTGATATTGGACTTTTTGTAAAATGATCAGCATGACATGATGTTGGTCCTTGTCAAAAATTGTTTTAATTCAACGTTAAACATCTTTGTTTACATAGAGTTATATAGTACAAACTTGTAGCGACTAATCCTTTGAAACTACTTGGCAGATTTTCATGAAACTTTACAGGAATGTTGCTCTTAATGTTTAATTGATCCTAGCAAAATTTCAGATCGGCCAGAAATTCAAGATGGCCGCCACAGCTAAAATTAGATTTTTTAAAAACGAAGTTTGTAGCGACTACGTCTTGAAAACTATAAGTGATATTGATATGGGACTTTTTGTAAAATGATCAGCATGACATGATGGTTATCAGAGTCAAACATTATTTTGATTCGACGTTAAACATGGCTGTCAGCGGCCATCTTTGTTTACATAGAGTTATATAATGAAAACTTGTAGCGACTATTCCTGTGAAACTACTTGACGGATTTTCATGAAACTTCACAGGAATGTTGCTCTTGATGTCTAATTGATCCTAGCAAAATTTCAGGTCGGCCGGAAATTCAAGATGGCCGCCACGGCTAACAATAATTTTTCAAAAAACAAGTCTGTAGAGACTACTTCATGAAATCAAAATCAATCAGTAGAGCTTCAAGGTAATTGACCTCATGTTAAATTTTATGGGATGACGAGATGTCCGTCGTCCGTCCAGTGTCCGTCCGTCGTCTGTTAAGTTTTGCCTTGTGAACACTCTAGGGCCTTCATTATTAATCAGATCTTTACGCAACTTTGCCAGTGTCTTTATATCAATGAAAGCTCGGATAAGTTCGAAAACCAGCCCAATCGGATTAATTTCACCAGAGTTATGGCCCTTGTAAAATGCCATATTAAGCCTTGTGAACACTAGCACATTCATTTATTATTTGATCTTTATCAAACTTGCACAGATTGTTAATATCAATGAAAGCTCGGACAAGTTCGAAAACCAGCTAAATTGGATGAGTAACACAGGAGTTATGGCCCTTGTATTTTCTGAAAAATGCTGTTTTTTTCCTTGTGAACACTCCAGCACCTTCATTTATTATTTGATCTTTACCAAACTTGCACAGATTGTTAATACCAATGAAAGCTTGGACAATTTCTGAAACCAGCTAAATTGGTCAGTAACACCAGAGTTATGGCCCTTGTTTTTAGCTCTGCTGGCCCTTGGCCCTTATGGGATGGTGTGTTGTCCATCTTCCGTCGTCCGTCGTCCGTTAACTTTTCTTCAAACGACTTCTCCTCAGAAACCGCTTGGCTAATTTTGACCAAACTTCACGTGGATGATCCTTAGATGAATGCTTTTTAGATTTGTTAAAATTAGGTCAGCGCTACATCCAATATGGCTGCCATTACCATATATGGTTGAAACCTTAAAAAATCTTCTTCTCCAGAACCGCTGGACAGATTTCAACAGTTTTTCTTTTAAAATGATCGTAACGCCTAGACTATCCAGATTGTTTAAATAAAGTCCCCGGGGTCAAAAATGGCCGTGCCCCGGGGGTCCAAAGTTTGTATATTGAGGTTTTGCATGTTTTTCATATAGACATATAGGAAAAAACTTTAAAAAATCTTCTTCTCTGAAACCACAAGGCACAGAGCTCTCATGTATTACATGTAGCATCAGCTTATGGTCCTCTACTAAGTTTGTTCAAATGGTGACCCTGGGGTCAAATTTGTCCCCGCCCTGGGAGTCACAGTTTTACATAGACTTATATAGGATATTTTTTTTAAAAGTCTTCTTCTCGGAAACTACAACAGCCAGAGGTTTGATATTTTGCAGTTACTATAAGCTTATGGTCCTTTACCAAGTTTGTTCAAATGGTGACCCTCGGGTCACATTTGGCCCCGCCCCAAGGGTCACATGTTTTACATGGACTTGTATAGGGAACAACTGAAAAAATCTTTTTCTCTGGAACCACATGGCACAGAGCTCTCATGTATTACATGTAGCATCGGCTTATGGTCCTCTACTAAATTTGTTCAAATGGTGACCCTGGGGTCAAATTTGTCCCCGCCCTGAGGGTCACAGTTTTACATAGACTTATATAGGTTGTTTTTTTAAAAAATCTTCTTCTCGGAAACTACAAGAGCCAGAGGTTTAATATTTTGCATTTGCTATAAGCTTATGGTCCTTTACCAAGTTTGTTCAAATTGTGACCCTCGGGTCACATTTGACCCCGCCCCAAGGGTCACATGTTTTACATAAATGCTTGTATAGGGAAACACTGAAAAAAATCTTCTCTGAAACTGCAAAAGCCAGAGGTTTAATATTTTGCATTTGCTATAAGCTTATGGTCTTCTACCAAGTTTGTTCAAATGGTGACCTATTGGTCACATTTGGCCCCACCCTGGAGGTCACAGTCTTACTAAGGCTTGTATAAGCAAAAACTTTTTTTTAATTTGATTTTTATTTATTTTTTTCATTATCTTTTTAATTACTTGACACTTACTTTAAAATTTCTTGTCGGCGCTACTCATCCTAAATGCCTTGTTGAATTTCTGCAGGAAGCATCGGTAAGATGTCTAGTTGTGCATATCACGCTTTTGTTCCAGTTCGCTGATTTTTGAGTTGTGGCCCTTTGACATTTTTATTTTAAATTTCTTGTCGGCACTACTCCTCTTAAACAGCTTGTTGGATTTCTACGAAATTTGGCAGGAAGCCTCAGTATGATGTCTAGTTGTGCAAAGCGTGGTATATCAATGAAATCTTGGACAATTTCGAAAACCAGCTAGATCTTGTTAGTAATAACAGAGTTATGGCCCTTGATTTGTTGAAAAATGCTATAGTGTATTTTCCTTTGTTAAATCAATAGGAGAAGAGAGCTATATCTAGCTATATCTATCTAAATCTATAAGAGCTGTTTTAGCCAGTAGAGCGTCCACAGGCCCTCTTGGGCCTCTTGTTTCTGAAAAATTCCATATTAAGTCTTGTGAACACTCTAGCACCTTCATTTATTATTTGATCTTTACCAAACTTGCACAGATTGTTAATTTCAATAAAAGCTCGGACAAGTTCGTAAACCAGCCAAATCGAATCAGTAATACCGGAGTTATGGCCCTTGTTTTTTCTGGAAAAATGCTATTTTCTGCCTTGTGAACGCTCTAGCGCCTTCATTTATTATTTGATCTTTACTAAACTTGCACAGATTGTTAATATCAATGAAAGGTTGGACAAGTTCAAAAATCAGCTAAATTGGGACAGTAACACCAGAGTTTTGGCCCTTGTTTTTTCTGAAAAATGCCATTTTATGCCTTGTGAACACTAGCACCTTCATTTATTATTTGATCTTAACCAAAATTGCACAGATTGTTAATACTAATGAAAGCTTGAAAAAGTTTGAAAACCAGCTGTATTGGATCAGTAACACCAGAGTTATGGCCCTTGTTTTTTCTGGAAAATGCCATTTTCTGTCTTGTGAACACTCTAGCACCTTCATTTATTATTTGATCTTTACCAACTTGCACAGATTGTTAATATCAATAAAACCTCGGACAAGTTCGAAAATGAGCCAAATCGGATGAGTAATACCGGAGTAATGGCGCTTGTTTTTTCAGAATAATGCTATTTTTTTTCTTGTGAATGCTCTAGAACCTTCATTTATTATTTAATCTTTACCGAACTTGCACAGATTGTTAATACCAATGAAAGCTTGGACAAGTTCCAAAACCAGCTAAGTTGGGTCAGTATCACCAGAGTTACGGCCCTTGTTTTTTTCTGAAAAATGCCATTTTCTGCCTTGTGAACACTCTAGTACCTTCATTTATTATTTGATCTTTGTTAAACTTGCACAGATTGTTAATATCAATAAAAGCTCGGACATGTTTGAAAACCAGTCAATTCGGATCAGTAATACCATAGTAATGGCCCTTTTTTCCCCCTGAAAAATGCCATTTTCTGCCTTGTGAACTCTCTAGCACCTTCCTTTATTATTTGATCTTTACCAAACTTACACTGATTGTTATTATCAATGAAAACTCGGACAAGTTTGAAAACTAGCCAAATTGAATGAGTAACAGCAGGGTTATGGTGAAAAATGCCATATTCTGCCTTGTGAACACTAGCACCTTCATTTCATTTTCCATCTGGTCTTTACCAAAGTGGAGTGCGTGGTCCAGTGGTAGAGCGCCGAACTCCTGATCGAGAGGTCGTGGGTTCGATCCTCTGTCGCACCACGTTATTTATCCTTGAGCAAGATAATTAATCCACATTGCTTTAGTACTGGTTCTACCCAGGAAGCCATCGAGAGTGATTAATCTAGGTTGCAAGAACTTGTTTTGCAATCGATGTAAAATAAATATGTTTAAACATACCAAGCTTTAAGAGATTGTTAATATCAATGAAAGCTCGGACAAGTTCCAAAACCAGCTAAATAGGACCAGGAACCCCAGTTATGTGCCCTTGATTTATTGAAATATGCCATTTTCAGCCTTGTGCCTTGTGAACACTCTAGCACCTTCATTTTGTATTCGATCTTTCCCAAACTTGGCCAGGTTGTTGATATCAATTTGTTTAATTTTTTTGTATTTTTTTTTTTTCCACCCCCATCAGTTTTACATTGAGTTATAAGGAAGAATTATAGTGGAAAATCTTCTTCCCTGAAACAACAGGAGATAAAGGTTTAATATTTTTTATATTTACACTCAGCTTATGGTCCTCTACCAAGATCCCCCCACCCACCCACCCAAACCCTCCAAACCCCATCACACCATGGACACTATATAGCCAGTAGAGCGATACAGGGCTCTTGTTATATTTTGTGAACACTTTTGTTTCCATTATCAATATCTTTGTGTTGCTATAAACTTGTATATAATACCCTCTTAAAATAAAGTCTTCAATTAAATTCAACACTGTGTTATTGCTTTCTTCCTTTAAGAAAGTCACACTTCATATAATTACATAGAGATCTACGTATTTAATGTTTATTATTGTTGTACATTTCACTTTCTGATACGACTTTGTCCACACAAAGTATCCATTTCGGAGAGCATCCATCGGTTCTATCGATCTTCTTGTTTAATCT